>QJOA01000296.1:0-74322 GCA_004155915.1 Monosporascus sp. CRB-9-2
CATACGACCATACCACGTGGAAAACTCGGGATCCCGTCCGCTCTCCCCTAGATAAGCCGCGTAGGGCCAGATTAGTAGTTGGGTCGGTGACGACCAGCGAATCCCTGGTGTTGTACGTTTTTATTTTTTCATGTTTTTCAATTTTTCTCTTTTTTTAAGAATAAGAGAAGCTTTTCTTTCCTGTGGTTGATTTTTCGATTCCTACTACCAATTTCATTCCGTTCACTTTTCCTTTCTTCTTTCCAAGTCTCTTTCACCGACTGACAGTTCCTCCTCCCAACAGGCCCCACGTGCTCCCCGCCGATGTGGTTCTCGCCGCGCACCTGGCGCCGCACCTCGCGCAGCAGCGCTCGCAGCTCAACGCGCGCCTGCAGACGACGCAGGCGCACAACGCGCGCCTCTTCGCCGACGTGCAGCGCCAGCGCGCCGAGGCAGAGTCCCTCGTCGCCCTGCTCACCCGCCTCCTCGACGACGTCGACGGCGCCGTCGCCGCCCTCGACCCCGTCGCCCAGGACCTCGCGGCCGAGACCAGGGACGTCGAGGTCGAGATGACCTCCCTGGCCGGGGGTGGGGCGAGGTGATGGCACGTAGAGTAGTAAGTGTGGGTTGTAGGAAGCGGAGTGGGGTTGAGGCGAAAGCGAGGTGAAGGGGATGAATGGATGGATAGGTGGATGCTGGGTTAGGCTGAAGAGGCGGAGGGACGGAGGAAGTCGCCCTCTCCGATTCCGTGTAAAACGATAACGTACGACGTGTTATCGTAAGGCGAGACGGGTGGTGATCCCTGCTGTCCGGTGGTGGTGTTCGTATGATACGATTGATATACATGTCAACTCCGCTGGCTCGTAAATTCGACCGCCTAGCTTAGGGGGGTTCCTCCCTTCAGTTCCGTGGGACGGACGGGAAAGGAGGAATGTCGCACAGATCCATCCATTCACACGTAGCAGCGGGGTCGGCGTTCAGGGGGTAATAGTAGCGCTGAAAAGTAATCCGTTGACTATTAGCTGGCAGGCAAGCTTATACATGCATACGCACCCAGTCGGTCGGTAGCCACAGCTCTGGATCTTCTGATTGCAGACACAGGTACCTACCTATGTGATGAATAGCAACAACCAATGCATGCATGGATGGCCTCGAAAGGTGCTAGCAAGTAAATCAGGGGACGCGTTCCTTAATACACATACACATACATAAACATATATACACTGGTTCTGCGATTCCAATCATGATCGCCCGCACACGCTCAGGAGACACCACTTCGACGGGCATAGCTCCTCTCCTGGTCCTTCGTTTCCCCTGACCAGCTACCCATTTTCACATTTTTCTCATGTCGGAGATATTTAGGCCCGCGGCGTTGCTAACGTAGAAGGGACGAAAGAGGTGGAAGGGGAGAGGCGAGTGCCTGGGCTTTACCTGAAGAGATGTAATCCCGTGGACAAGGCAGACAAGCCTCGCACATGTTACAGCGGGAAAAGAAACACGGGAGAAAAGGCGAGAGCCATCATCAACGTCATCGATAGCATTACACTAATACATGGGTAAGATGCTTTTTGTCTCCTCCCTGGGGAAAACACCGTTTCCCCGTGTTGTACAACCGACTGTACAATGCCCTTTGCGTCGAAATTCCCGATGTCATACCGATCCACTCCTCCCATGCAAGATGAGCGTTTCAACTTTTCTCTTTCCAGCCGGAAATCAAGTGTACAAAGTCCCCCGGCAGCCACACATACACCACACCACACCAAAAATCAGTCGACCCATATCCCATCACCATGCCGTTGCGCTTATGCTTTCCCTCAATGAGACCCCGCTCCTGACAGACAAACATACCTGACGTAGCGTATGTCCGAGTCGAGTACCTATATCAGATTCTTAAAACCAAGTCCTATGCTGTCGACAAGTCGACTCCGACGAAGTTCTGCCCTCGAAGGTAGTCGTTAACGATTGGACTCGGCTCGATATCCGTCCACTCACTCCACTTATTCGGGGAGAACCGCGGATTCCAGCTATGCAGAGATAGCCTCAAGCATTCGTGGCTTGAGACGCGCCTCTACCCCGAGGGGCTCCACCTCGACCGCGGTTTTGGCCACCAAAGCCACCGCGTCCGCCCTGGCTCCCGGAACGACCGTCAAACCCTCCCCGTCCTCCGCGGTTAGAAGCGTTGCCTCGCCCCGCAGAATAGTTGCTACCACCGTAAGCACCGGCCTTAGGGCGCCTAGGCTCGACCACAATGCTCTCGCCATTGACCGTGTGAGGGTTGGCGGCAAAGGCTGCTTGGTATCCGGCCGGGGTTGCGAACTCAACGAAGGCACAATTCTGGGACTCTAGTTAGCATGATATCAGTCAATACATTCAATCGACAGCTTACCTTCTGACGGTTAATGTCAAAGTAGACCAACTCGCCATGCTGCGCCAACGCCGCCTTGAGATCATCATGCTTCACCTTCTCCGTGACGTATTTCACATATCCCATCGTGCCATCTTTCTCGGCTTGGGGGCCTGAAATGGACTGAGGCCGGTTCTGCCGCTTCGAGTCACCACCTGCCGTCTGCCACTCGGTAGATGTCTCCTTAGCAGGGGTGGGGTTGGCAGGGGTAGGGGTGGCAGGGGTGGCAGGGGTGGCGGGTTCAGTGTTCTGAGCGGTAGGGGCGGCAGTTTGCGCAGCAGCTGGTTGGGCAGGAGCGGCGGGACGAGGTTGTGCGGCAGGTGTGGCAACCTTGGGCAGAGGCACCACGGGCCGGGGGCCAGTGGCGGCAGCGGCACGGCTGGCCCACGTCATGGGCTTCGGTGGTTGGGCTGACGGTGCAGGCGCAGAAGCCGGCGGAGGGGGTTGACGGGTCTTAACGGGCGTGGGGCTCGGGTCAACGGGCTTCTCAGCCTCCTTCACAGCTTCTTCTGCCACTTCCTGGGCAGTCACATCGGGGTCCGGGGCCTTCTCGCCTTCTGTCTTAGTGTCGGGTTCCATAGCTGAAGTCTCGGTGGGCGCTTCGGCTACGGGCGCTTCATCAGCGGCTGAGGTATCCTCAGTGACCTCCTCCAGCTTCTGGTCGACGACATCAGCATCCAATGCGGGGATAGCCGTCTCCTCAGCCGGTTCGTTGGCAGCAGTCGGAGGCTCCTCCTCCGTCTCCGCCGTGGCGGCTGTAACAGGCGCTTCCGATGCCGCCTCGGCGTCATGAGGAGTCTCGGCGGGCTCCTCGTCGGCTTCCTCGTCGATATATCGGAGGATGTCGTTCAAGACGAAGTAACCGGAAGGTTGCTGGGCGAGAACGAAGGTCTGGACAAACTTCTTGGGATTACCGGCTTTGTTGGACGTCTCGCCAATGACCTGGATGACGATGTTCTCGAAGGACGCTTGAGAGTCGACGTTAGAAACGCGAACCTTGCAGTCCTGGAAGTCAAGCTCCTTGATACGGTCTTGAATATTCTGTCAAAATGTTAGCAGCGTGCACAAGCACACAGGATACGCTCCCAGATCCAAACTCACCCGTCTACCAACCGAGACGTTGGCAACCTCAGCTTCACGACCATAGACAAACTGGGAGTGCTTCCCGTAGAACAACTTTAAAACATATTAGCATGCAATTCGTTGGGCCAGGAGACGTGGGAAGTTGCGTACGTGAAGCTTCTCTGGTGTTTTGCTCAAGGTAGTATAGTACTGTTCGACAAAGAACCAGGCCACCTCATCCTTACTCAGGTTACTATTGTTGGCAGAACCAGATGATGTTTGGTCGACGGAGGGGGCGTTGTTAGATGTGGTGGATGGTGTGTTCGAGACGGACTGGAATTGGTCCGCGTGATTAATATTACCGTTTGTTGCTGCCATGTTTGCGCTGGTTATAGAAAGAGCTGCGCCAGGTAGATCGGCAATTTTGACAGGCTCGGTTGATCAGCAAAATCCGAGTGGCAGACTATGTGCCGTATCCGTGTTAGTTAAGTCAGCTCTCGTGCTCTGCCGTCACGAATAATGTTTTGGTCACGGTCCAACAATAAAAGGAGCTGCTACAACTAGAACCGAGAGCTGCTTACGTACCTTCTAATGATAGGTAGGGTAATCGGCAGGCAGATACGGAATTATGCCCGCCGCTCTAATTAAAAAAAAGGCAGAATGCAAGAGGGGTGGGAAAAACCGCTAGGACGCAACACTAGGGAAGACGCCCGGGACGACGTGAGCTTGGTAATCCAATGAGAATCTTCGACGCTAGAGAAGAAAGAAGCGTGGAGGAAAGATCGAGAATATATCCCGAAATTGAAGTTTGCGGCGGCGAGTGAAGGAAGAGAAGATGAAGGAGGAGTAAGTAAGCAATAAGCGTGGGTGGGAGTCGAGAGTTGGGGGTTAGGGTGGGAGGAATTGAATTTGTGGGTAGAGAAGTATATGAATGATCTGATCGGATCTGGATTTGAAGTTTTGACCTGATCTGCAGGTTTAGAGTTAGAGAGAGGTTGGAGATAGGGATGTGTCACGCGAAACGCGGGTAAAGCGGTGGTGGCGACGGAGTTTCTTTTTTGCTTTGATTTCGTTTGGGTGACGGGCAATTCTGAAATATGGACGGGTGACGATGGGCTGGTGGTGGTGGTGGTGGTGGTGGTGCAAGCTCCAAATTTGTCAAGAGTTACCTAAGGCACCTGGTGGGAGGAGGGGGCCTACAATAGCGGGAGGGGGCCCCTCTTCTCCCACGACCTGGACAAAATACCATCATTTGTCTGCCAGCCAGCGCAGCTCGAGGAATGTGGTGAGTAATGGTGAAAGCTGCGCATATACAGCTGCGAGCAGCCGGCAACCCTTTCTAGAAGCTCGTAATGGAGTCTACCGACTGGGGAGTTTTCGGAGCCGTACTCTCCGCAAGGTCTGCTGGGCTAATCCACCTACCTACAGGTACCAGTTTGTTTTACTTACATAGGTGTAGTACATACTACAGGCAGTATGTACATATAGGATAAGTAGATGGATAGGCCTAAAGCCGATTGGACAATCTCATAAGACGCCACTATCCGCATTCAGTCGGTAGGTGATGTGACGTACATATATAGGTACCTATGCAAAACATCACTTATAAGCCGCTCCAAGTACTGCTCGCTAAGCTTTGACGCCGAATGTGGTCTCTCCAATTATTCAAATTATTTCCTTCCTCCGGAACGTCTAAATACCCTTTCAAAATGAGATGCACTAGGAAGTGGCTACTGAGTACCTAGTATGTCGTTCATGGAAGAACCCAACTAGGAGTGTCGCCTTTGGAAGAATCAATTCCGAGTCTCACAGACAAAGGATCCAACTTTTTATGGCTTTACCCGCCATTGAAAACCTAGTGGGAACTTTTGTTGACTCGGAGGGTCCACAGGAGTGATCCAGCCTTCGACCAATGCCCGCCAAACCGCCTTAGGATACCTTTTGTCTCTCGGAAGATCGAAACGCAATGCACGTCGCTCGTCGTCTATCCATCTAAATATCTTATGTTAGCCATTCTACTTTCGAAGGGCCAGGCAGGGAATACGCTTGGTCCGCATCCAGCATCGAGATCTAGGGGTACACTATGGATGGCCGAATGGGCAAGTTCGTTGCTCCGAACGAAACAAACTATACGTCAAAGATAAAAGACTCTAGGGTGAAGTAAACTCACCCGTGCGCTCCATAGTGATTCCTAGGTCTCCAGTCCCTGCGTAGGTCGAGCAGCTCTTTTCGTGTCCCCATATCGTGCTCCAGAAGTCTGTCCCGATTCCACTGCGGCAGAGGAGATCAGCACAGCCATGCAATGCGTTTTGGGGATGATAACGGAAATAAACGTACGAATACCCATCCCCGTTTTCGCAATCTGGAGAATTCAACTGTGATATTCGAGGTTAACTTCTTTTCAACTGAGATAACGGAAAGATAATCTGCTGCTGGTCTCGATACTGCATCGCATAGTGACGAATGATCGGATACGTCCTAGATGCAACTTACAGTCGTGATTGACGCGATATTGCCGGTTTACCTCAGAGCTTTCCCAATTATTCGGATCCTGCGGACTCCGGCGTACGTGGTAGTTGACCCACGCCATATTCTGAACATAGCCCGCGGCGTCGGATGGGTCGTCGCTCCATCTACCCTCCTCCACTACGATTTCAGGTTTCAGCTCCCAGTGGTCTCTCTCAGTCCCGAGGACTCTCCGGAATATAGGCTCTTCCACAGACATGGGCTCAGACTGAAGGCCCCGGATCGGATGAAACGTCCTGACGATCATCTTCCGTCGGTCGGCCTGACTCATACGCAAGACGTGGTAGAGGAACCGGAGGCCAAAGGAGCAGAGCACGTCGATGTATTCGCGCTGTGCAACACGACTTATGAAGATCTTTGGAAAACACTCGGGATCCTTCAAGGCCTGCAGCGTCCGCCACGTATACCGGACTTCGTATTCGTCATCCGGAGGAGGCACACCGAGCGTTCCAGCTTCATGCGATGCTACTCGCTTTTTGAACTCATCGATGAACTCCTCCTCCAGGCTATGGAAGATCTGCTTGTAAAGCCCTCTGACATAATTGTAGATGCAAGCGAGTCTCTCAGTCTGACAAGCCGAGTGGCTCATAGACACCTGGTTCTTCGTACGGGCCGCATTCAAGCCTCGTTGGTAGTATTGGTCCGGGTCAGTCGGATCGCCACCATAGTCGAACCAGCCGATCTGCCTCACAGTCATGGCCGTGTACTCGAACAGCCATGCCGCGCTTATGATGCGCTCGCGCTCGGCTCCCGGAAGACTCGCCACTGTCGTGGGGGCGTCCCAGTCTCGATAGAACTTGGCGTTGTTCGTTTCTGTTGGCGTCGGACCCTTACGTACTTGCAGAGAAGCCTCTGCGAACTACGGTCATTTTTAGTACGGCCTTGTCAAACGGGAGGGAACACGGTATTATATCCGGATGAACAAAATCTGCCCAAATCGTCCGGAATAGGACAGGGGACCTGCTGACCACGTACCGCTGGCGGGAGCTCATCTTCCGTGATCGAAGTCAGTATTACTACATGGACGGTGCTCGGGAGTGACAGGGGTAATTTAGTCATGTCTAGAGAGTTGCAGGCCTAGGTTTTGGCCAGAACAGACATAGTTTGCTCCCCGAACATACCAAAAAGGGGTAAAACTAAGAAAGGGGTAAAAGTAGTTCATCTGCATGCTTACGGGCTTCTTCTGGATGAGTGCTAAGGCACTTCTTTACATAGTCATCCATAAATTCCAATATGGCATCATAGGTCGGTGCTGTTTCGTCAATGTTAGCCATGATAAGCCAATTGCCTTCGAGCATTCGCCAGGACACACCAAGTTGATTGATATTGTCCAAGCTGTGTAGCGCCACATGTACGCTATCAGTGCCCTTCCGAACGGTCAAATCTCTGCAGGCCCTCATATATAATCGATATAAATCGTAAACCCAGTCCGGGGAACCGTGACCCCATTCAGCTACGCCTGCGCGGAACAGAGTTAGCAATTTAAGACCGGATACCATGACGGATTCCAGGATTCGTGCCCCGCGGCGAACAAAGGTCCGCTGCCGACGTGAATTCAGGAAGGGGGGGGGAAAACTCACCCCTGTCGATCTTATCGAGTAGCTCAGCGAACTTCGGCATATATGGATCAGGGTATCTAAGGAGACACAACATGATGTGCTGCGTGTGAGGCGTAAAGAGCCTGTTGAGCAGATCCCTCGACCGGCCGACGGCCAAGGATCTCTTCGCCACATCGTCTACCATATTGTCTTTCGTGAACGGCGACCATACCTTATAAAGCCAACTGTCCGCGAGCAACCAGTTCATCGCGGTAGTGAGGGTGGGCGAGGACCTATGTGCCATTACTTTTATCTCGAGGGGTAGCTTCATATACCCACGATCGAGATTCGGGTTCGGCTGGGCCGGTGGCGGAGCCCTCCCATTCTCTGCTTCGCGGTCCCTCAACCGCTTCTTGAGATACCATCTGCAAAAGTGTTAGATCTCGTATTTTCATTACCTTCATCTTCTAAGAGGATGGGGCCATTAACTTTCTGAGTGGGGGCTCCTGTGACTCATCGATCTCCTTGAACTTGTCTCGGAACGCCATCGCGATTCTCAATCAGATGACCTAGGGATGTAATATCGTCTTGGGAAAACAGACTACGGCCGATTGTGTGATGACTCAACAAGAACAAGCCCTAACAATCACGCGTAGCTTTCAGAGCTCGTCAACGACTCAACCCCTTAGCTCTTTTACTGGGAGGTTGAAATAAAGAAAGGCCTCCCGGCTCCTCGAACACAAAGAGAGAGCCGGCGAGGACAGAGGCCCGGAAACGGCTCGTCGACGACGAACAATAACAACGCGTTTCCGAAAACGGGTATTCGTCCACCAAAGGATTCTCCCGAGGACAAAGCGGGCTTGCTGCGAGGTCACAATTAATTCATCCCTAGCTTGCATAGCGATATGGCAATGCGGTGGTTAACTTCGCAAATTGTTATTTATATTGGAAGCGCAAGCGGAAGCTCTCGGTTGAACTACGTGTTTCAGTGTGATATCCGTAACGAAGACTGTATTTATCCAGTCACTAATTTCCGTAGCGTTTTTAGGCCAAATAGTAGTGTCAGTTGAGTAAAAGAATATATATCTATTCTTAGAAGGGTTGATACTGAATTTACTTAGAAGAGCGTGAATAACCAAAGAAGTTTTTTATAAGTCATCCGTTGAAATATACAAACATGGCCCTTGTGTTACTAGATGTAGTAGAGGCTGGAATAATTCACATGAACCGTGAAGGAGTCTCCTGTACGAAGCAATAAACACTGGATACAGAAGATTACTGTCCCTTAGAAGATATGTTGTAGAGCATACCATACTGAACCAAGGGCAAGGCCTTCGGTCAAAGGGGACGGTAGTCCCGTCGTAGGCTTCTGGTTTTTGGTCTTGTTGACCCATACAACAGTGTTCAGAATTGAAAGCAATGCAAAGGGAAGAACCATATTCATATGGAGCTAGCATAATCTCTATAACTTCTTCGTTACGGCGTAGGCTCCAGCCGAAGGATTGGTAATAAGCTGTGAGTTAATACTATAATAAATACTTATATGTATGACTTCCAATATAGAGCGGTTTTAAACATAGTATGGAGGTCTATTATAACTAGCCATACTTGCCCTAGCTTTAGTATGACTCTGGTGTAAAAACATTGTTCATATTATATCCGCATATTGAGTCAGGTGTGTTAGTAACGTAGTTGCAGTAACCTCCAAGGGGGTACTTCAAAGGAGAAAAGTTCTAATTATACGTAGGCGGCAAACCTCCTATTCAAAAGAAGGCCAGAAGACCATACTATTCCAGCCATATAAGTACACTATTCTTCTTTAACCGCTTTGCTGTACAGTCATCTTGAATAAATCAACATAAACTCAGAGGGCCAATGCCGGCAAGGTAGCCGGTTATGACGAGCCTGTCAAGTTCATTTGGTCAACCTTGGCGCGACCATAAGGAAGATTACTAGGCTGCGTAAAAAAATTTACTTATTTAGATCATCATGACGCACAGAGCACCGTCTTGAAACTTATGAATCTTTGCTAGGGTAGGCGAGGTCTCTAACACTCAAATTGGTAGAGTTATGATGTTGATCTCGTATCCGGAATATAACGGTATTGGTTTCGAGCTCAATTCGAATAAACTCAGAATATGAAGCACCATGGCCATCTTCATCCCTGCATAGATAGTTTCGATGGACAGCAACCTCATTGCCCTCTACAATGGTAATTTCCACCGCTACTCAGTCGTCGAGATTTAAGCCAAGTACGCCACCCCAGGAATGATGCGTCGGGGATCAGATATTGACGGGCCTCTAGTCAACGAACTGCCACAATCTAAATGAAAGAGCCCATACGGATTCGGGCCGTAAGCTTGGTTTGCATTCGCACCGGAGTCTATAGCGCACCTCCCGCACCACTCTTCTCCCTGCGATTGAATTCTAGCATAAACTAGTTGGCAATGAGGCGCTTCATGTTCTGTCAGAGCGGCTCCAAGCGTCATTTTCGGCCAGGTGCGCTAAGGATGATACAACTAGGTAAGTGGCGTTTTACTAAATTAGACAGGACGACGAACATGAGATCTCGGATGAGAGACAGTTGCAGCATGTGTAACTTATGGCTAATTCCGTCTACAAGAAGATCGTGCTAGGTAAATTGGTGAATTCTTCATCTCGGACAGATATCAGTGATGAGATCTGTGGCTATAATTAGACTGCCAAGTGGGGGCGGAAAGGAAAGCACGAACTATTACCAAGTGCTCTACTTCGTAGAGCCAGTGCAGATCTAATCAAGCGACGAGCTAGCTTAGGTGTAGAAGCTTTGAGCCAAGACCCTTGATCTGCTACATGCAGTTAGAACAAGGCTAAGAACGTGGAGGAGCGTACCACCGGTATGGCACAGCCGCACAGGAGACGATCATGGGGCTCTTTCCCTAGATCTGCCCCGATCTTTGGACGCGCGGGTCAATCTCAAGATCTCAGCATTAGTTCTCAAAAGAGTGATGTTTAGCGAAGTCAGCAGTAGTAGGCTATCAATTAGGCGCCATAGCTATTCTGACGGTCCCAAAAGATATCTTGACGGCCTTTAAACCCTTTTTGGATGGTCAAGTGGAACACTACTTGTACCGCCTCATATACGACAAATATATTCCAGTATCTACCGCCCGCAACCTCGCCGGCGAAATGGTTATGGTTGAGGCTAACGGTTAAGGTTAAAAGTTAGTTAGGGTTAGGTGGTTTAGGGGCGGCAAGGGCCTCCTAAATTTGGTATGTATTAGAGAATCCACATGAAAAGGTAGATGTATGCCGATATATACACAGCTCCGTCAGAATAGCCGTGGCGGTCAGTGGGCGTACTCCGTGTTGGACGGAGACGAATCAGATCTACAGCACCTCTTCCTTGGGTGGACCACACGGGCAATCGGGAGTCCCGGAACGGAACCCGGAATTCCTGATACATACTGTACTTACTTACCTACCTACACTTCGTTTATACAGACTATTACTTTCCTCGAGGAGCTTCAATGCACTATCTAGAGCTGGACTACCTGAGTTCATCTCCCTTCAGGCTGTTGCTCCACTTAGAACCCAAGTTTGCCCATGGCAGCGCAACGGCATCCTTATGCTAACTTAAGCGGGGTCTTGTTTTCTTACGAGGACTTCGAGGCGCTGTTGAAATATAAATGATCAGCCCAGTTATAAAGGCTAGTGTAGATCGACCTGCTTATCATGAGGACGTTCAAGCTTCCATTCATTTTAGAATCTGAACAAAACTGGTCGGCATCCTCTCTCGCATATCTTACCGGTAACGTTGCCCTTACACTTGGTCAATACGGTCGTATCCGATGTTGTATTGATATTCCGCCAGCTAGCAATCTTCGATATTTCCGGTATTATATATCTCCTATATCACCCCATCCCCGTCGTAGCGTCCAGTTGGTCGAATCGAGAGCCGACATATGCAAGGAGCCGTCCATCAACCCCCGTTTTAGACGCCGTATCCATTCGAATAATTGGCTCTCAACTCGTCGGCCAGGTAAGGAATTAACCGCGAAAGTGGGGTGAACTGCGTGCTAACACTACGTGAGTAGGGGGGTTGGGACGCTCGTGTGCCGTCGTACTATGGGACTTCTTTTTCTGGATGTCAACCCTCCCGAACTGGTTACCCATTTCGTACACAACCACGCCGTCAAGGCTTCGTGCCTTGTCCACTCGAAAACAGCAAACAAGCGCCGAGTGTAAACTCATTGTTAGCCAGCCGCTTGACCATGGTATATTGCGGAAAGGCCTCTCAGGGATGCCAGGGCTGCAGAACCCGGCGCATCAAAGTGCGTAATATCTTGCTTATTAAGCCACCCTTCCTTTTAGCTCCGTCCCACCTCGCCTTATTTAACCCACACTCTCCCGGTTCATCTTTTAGCCCTACCTTCTGTGCTGCATACGGCTCGAGCCTGGGACTTAGTCTCCTATGTCAAGGCCATCTTTTATACCGTGATTCTCTGTCGATCCGGTACTTCGGAGTAAGGGATTTCCATTAAGTTAACAGAAGTGGCTAGTGTGATAAAGTACGACCAGAATGTTCTCAGTGCATCCGAGTGGGCAAAAAGTGCCCTGGATACCGGGACCAACTATCGCTGATGTTTCGGGATGAGAGTACGAAAGTCATTCAGGTCAGTATCTAGAGCCCCTTGTTTCCTTCGCAGGTCTGCTCTAAGAGTTTCTAGCTCGCGTTGTGCTATTTCACTGGTTGTGAACTTTTGAGGCGCCTTTGAAAGCCCTCGCGAGCTCCCAATACCTGCGAAACCGACCATTACTGACTCCAGATAAGAAAGCACATGCACAATGGGGAACTTCGGGACCCTCAGACACTACCGGCCAAGGTTCGGTTCCAACGAACTTGTCTCGGTCGACCGGAAGGTCGCCAACTTCATCTTCAACGTCATCTAGCGAGAGAAGCTCGACTTCGGGTGGTCCATCACCAACGGGCCCCATGGTAAAGCACGAGGTGATTTCGACGAGGGTACCTCGGACGGTAGGTCCCGGCTTGGACGAACGGGGACTTGAGTTCTATGCCACTCGTTATCTGGCTGACCAGCCGGATGCCCCAAGGCCTGACGAGTTGGTATCGTATTGTAGAGGTACGGGTGCTATGCAAAACATCGCTATTGCCATTGGCCTGGCTAGCTTGTCCAACCTACGTAAGGACAGGGACCTTAACTTGTATGCGCGCGAGAAATATGCGACAGCATTAAGACAAACCAGCAAGCTGGTTATGTCAAGTCAAATTCAGCAAGGTGCGAGGGAGTTCGCGTTGTCCCTGAGATCTGTCATCACTCTCGCCCTATTCGAGGTAAGCCTAACGCCTATCATCCGCCTGCCAATCGGAAAAGATCCTGACCACTTCCAGGTCGTCAACCGAAAGGGGTCGGTCGTCTCAACTAGTACGGCTACAACTCATATCCAAGGGGCCATCGCTTTATTCAAGTTGGCCCTTCAATTCCCTCACGCCGCCCAGGAAGATGCTCGGAATGCTCTCCAGGTGATATTTACATTAGTAAGCAGTGGCATGTAATCCGTTTGTACATCTGCTAAGTATCCTAGTTCATCCCCTCCCAGATGACAGCCACACCCATGCCACCGGCCTTCTTTGAGGTGCTCGGCCGCTGCGGGGAGCTGCTGGAAGGAGCACCAGATAAGGTTTGCGTTGATGTGGCATTAGCCATCGCGGAAGCCTGCCGGCTTTCGGCGCAGATGAACCAAACAGCGTACACTGACGGGCGGGCCCCGGTTGAAGCCTTCTTACAGCAGCTAGTAGCCCTGCAGGCAATTTTGGACTTGCTAGAGGATCGCCTACAGGAACCCTACCCTTTCCAGGAGAACCGGTGGGATTATGATCCTGCAGTTCTTTTTCGAGGAAGGTGGCACTCGTATGGAGGAATATGGCCTGCTCGGATATGGAATCATTTTCGCTGGGCCCGGATCCTTCTGAATGAGATGCTCCTCAAAAGCACTATTGAATATCCCATCTCGAGTGGTCGGTTCATCACGGCGGCCCACAAAGATCGGTGTTTCTCCATATCGAGGAGAATGGCGGAGGACATTCTGATCAGCACACCGTCACATTGGCATCATCCAAGACTCGACAGGGAGACGGCCAGGAAGTTCGAGCCTCCCAGCCAAGGCGGTGCCGGGGCCATTGGCGTCCCTCCACTCCTATGGCACCTAAAAGTCGCGGGTAGTGCTCGTGGCGTCTCCCCCGAGCTGTGGAAATGGTCTTACGAGACCATTCAGGTCGTGTGGAAGGACCTGGGAATGCAACACGCCATCGCAATCGCCAATATCATGGAGAGCGAGCGCGGTATACAAAGGAAGAACGTCGTCACGAGGAAAATAAAGGTTGAAGAGGCAGCCGTGGACGGCTTGTGAAAGGCACGAAGGCGCGTGGAACTGACGATCAGGACGGCAGTGCCCTGATACGTCGTTCCACTAGCGCATCGGCCAGTTTGGGAATACAGCAGTAGTGATATTTGTGAGCCAATGGCTAGACATACTAGCATATATACGAGTAGGCTGTCTATAAATTAACTTCGATCCTTATAGGGATTAGTAGCGGGGCAAACACGGTTCCCCACTTTAATATATATATGATTTCCCAGGTACCCCCGCATTTGTTTGGATATCCGGATAGTCAAAACAACTAACCAATTCCGTAGCTTGCTCAGTTAAACCTCCCTCTTGATGTCTCTGCTGTTTGTACGAAGCAACCATCGCAAATCTGTGGTTCACCTTGCAATGGAAACGCTGCTAAGCATAAGGTATCTAACGTAGTATATCCAGGGGCTCTTTTACGTATAAATTGAGACTAACTCCTGTTAGGTAGTTTCAATAAGGGGTGAAGACGCTTATCTCAAAGATGTTCGCATAAAGCCAAAGTATATGTTATCTAAATTGACAAAGGGTAAAGGGAAGGAACAAGCACGGCGGCGTGCCTAGGTAGTATGATATCAGAGATACTTCACTGGAAGCATCTCTTACGTCTCGGGATACTGGTGGCAAGTCGCGTGGTTATTGTCGGTGACACTCGTGGCTATAACTGCCTTTGGTATTTCGGTTTTCTTTTGCTGCCTAAACCAACTGGAATGGAAGGCCTTTAAGGGTAACCCGAAAACATCGCAAATTAATCTACAACAGCCAATTTCCGCCACGGCCTCAATAACTCACAACGCCACCAGCTGCACTACCCTTCCAACACCAATCTCTCTAAGCGACTAAAAGCTTAGTCCGTCAACAACTATGGCGGAATTCAAGCCATTTCGGCGCATCCCTGCAGAGCTGAAGCTGCAGATATGGAGGATGGCACTCGAGGAAGAGAGCAAGCAGGATCGACTCGTTCTGATGAATGACTGGACCTATACGATCACCCCCACGCGGCAGCTCATTTCCCCGTTCCTCACAGCGAACAAGCTCGCCCGGGAAGTGGCTCTGGGCTTGGGCTTCTATTCGACGAAGCTCGACGTGTCTTACCAGCCCGTAGGCGGAGAAGCTAAGAGCAAGGGCGCTCTATACCTGAACGTCCAACGAAGCACTTTCTACTTACATTATCACAAATATGGGTGTGACTCGAAGAAGAGCGTTTGGGAAGAAAAGATACTAGATTGGAATTACCCTAGCTTGTGGGATGTGACGTCGGGTTACACAACAAATCCGTTGTCCGCCGACTTGAGAGCGAAGATTGAGAGTATCCGAGCAGTGAGAGCTTTGGTTTTCCGCGGCGAGCCTCCTCTCTGTTGGGACTGCTCATATTCTGACCGATACGACGAAGGTAGCGCGGTCGCTATGTACTATCGGCGAGACTATCCGAACATCAAGTCCTGCCGTCTAGTGATCTTGAAGCCATACACAGAAGGTGCGGAGTTCATCCGGGATTTCGGCACAATGGGCGCAAACGAATTTTCTAATGAATGGAATTCGCGCTACATCACTTGCGAGTTCGATCCGTGGGCAACTTTGAGTTGAAGCCTGCTGTGAACTGAAGCAACGACGGGCAAGGGACGGGGGCAGTGGGTAGAAGCATGGGTGGATTTGAGGATTGGTTCATGCTAGGGGATACGGCTGCTATGACTTCGATTGGAAGTTAGAGTCAAATTTCGACACGGAGGACTCATGAGTTACGGAGCTGTCCTTACCGGCTTCATCCTTAGGGTCGTGTGTATGACAACACATCTGGACTGCCACCACACCTAAAAAGACCTACTCTCTACCTGTATTACTAGATCTTTGATTCTAGTGGCTTTACGTGATTGTTTCAAACCATTAAGACTGAATATGGCAAAAGTGGGAGCTTCGTCACTTGAAGGTTCGTAGTCTATGATGTTTCTATCGTCGACAACTCCGACATCACCTCCCTCGCGGAGGCCAGTGTTGAGATTCTTGGGACACTGTGCAGCACACCGCTGAGCTGGGGTTATGGCCACCCTCTCCATCTTGGGACATCCTCCATAACCTTCTCATGATAACATCACAATCAAACTAGCGGATTTGCTTCTCAAACTAAGTCCCCTAGTTTTTATTGTCGTTAGAATGGCACCCCAATCAGCCAACTCGCAAAGCCCGGCATCCGTTAACAATGACCCAGTGTGGAACTTCTCCGATCTACGGTCTGAAATGCCCAAATCGGTGGCGATGAGGAAGGCGAACCTGGCATTCCGCAACAGATCCGATCCGTCGCGCTCCAGGACATTCAAACAAGCGGCGGCCCCGCCGAAACGGCCGATTACTGAGGCCTTCCCGTTCTTCAATCTTCCTCCCGAGCTCAGGAGCGAGATCCTAAGCGTCGTGATCCTCCAGGATTCATCGTGCAAGGACATCCTGAGCCTGTTCCTGACGTGTGAGAGGATGTACAGGGAGGCCGCGTCCATTTTCTACTACGACGTCTGTCTCGACAGCACGCAGTCGAGGGAAATGGCGGACACTTTCTTGGTTGGGCCGCCGGCCCGCGTCACGCCACGCCGTTATGTGCGGAATCTGACCATCAATTTCTACATCAGGGGCCACATCCACCTATTCCATGAGACTTACGGCTTGGCTCTGCGCGACATGGTAGAGAATGGTCACCTCGAGCACCTGCGTCTGGACATCGGGAGCAACTTCCCGTCCGACGACTTCTGGGGCGGCGTCGGCACGTACGACGACGACCTCCGCATCCTCTGCGGGAAAAAGAAGGACGTGGAGATCTTCGCGCCACGGTTCGTCACGAAACCGCCGTTCCAGAGCTTCCTGAGGCTGCTCCCGGACCTCAAGATCCCGAAGATCACGCTGTACGTGGCGAGCGTGGAGCATCACAAGTTCTGGTGCGGCTTCCACCGGGCACACCCTTCGGGCGAGGCGTGCGACGGGGAGTGGAAGGGCAAGGCGAAGTTCTTGAAGATCAGGTGGAAGGCCGCGGTCAAGACGCTGAGGGGAGCGCAAGTCGCACCGGCGGCGGAGCACCCCTCGTGATTGCCAACGCCTGGGCCCCAGCTCGATTCACCTATATGTCGTAGCGGCATCGTGACGTGGCTGTCTGCTTGACATCTCACGGCTAGCATGGAGACATGGTGGGGTTCATGGGGTATAGCAAGGGTCTCATGTATCAATCACCGCCCATCTCATCGTGCGACGCCAACCGTGATGCCCAACTCAACCAGTCCCCTTAGTCCCCATTGAATCTGGAATCTGGGGAGAATTATATGAGGCTCTTGCAGCGACGACCATCCGATTTCAGATCACAGCGCAATAACAGACTCTGCATCTAAGGGCCCCACGCTCCATATATGGCCGCACACCCACACTTGGAGGGAAATGGAAGATGGCGAAAATGTCAACGTACGGCAGTAGACGAAGAAATTTTGCCGGCTTAGGAATGATACCATACCTCGCTCGCAAAGCTAAGTGCGCTTACGTGAAGGAATGCCTACTGGGAGCTTTAAGAGCAGCCCCGTATCTTCGTAGGCGTGGTTATTGTAGATGGAGACCGAGGTATGGAACTACATGTTTCCCTTGGATTGAACCGGTAACATGCTACACTCATCCTAGGCATAGAGTCCCAATAGTTTGCTCTACACGTTCCCCGCAGTTTTCCTCGGCAGCGAATGGTATTCACACCACGACATTTTGGAAATACAGAGAGCTAAGTTGCCAGCCGCGGAGCTCCAAGGCATACTCATCATTGCCTCGGGACTTGAATGTGTCCAAATATCCGGAAAAGATAGTCGGTGTCCGGATCTGTTGTTATAGCCCCTTTATGACTCCCAGGACCCAGTCACTATGCACTAAGGCACATACCGGAGTACTTGCGTAAAAGTTAGGCTTTTACTTATTGACCTTGATGTGTTTTGATGCGCGGAGGAAACGACTTTGAAATCTCTTAAGCCACTCCCAACTCATTAGATGTGTGACTATTTTGTATATCCCTGCACCCTGCACCCTGCACTTCGTCATCGAAGTTCGAGTGCTAAAGCAAAGGGGGTATGGTTCAAGATCAGCCGATAGGCCCCACCTCATCTAGGCGAAGAACGATAACGATTAGGCTAAAGCAAGTAAGGCTGAGCTTCCTTGGCTGCAGTTCAATTAACGACATCGCATCCATTGTACGCATATCAGCTCGCTAACACAATCAACATCTTTGTTCACATCAGCACTTTTCCATCACCGCGCGCTTACTGAACTACTCAACGAACGTCAATGTCAAACTACACCTTTACTGTATTTCAATAATACCCCTATAACCATCCGCTTCGTCCAGATGGCGACCCAAGGCAAGTTGCATCTGGCGCGCGACCATATATGACATTACTCTTCCTAACAATGTGATCATGGGTATATAGCCGCCGAAGACGAAGGCACCATCAATGTCGCGCCGAAAAAGGCCCCTAGGCAGGGCGTTATCAGACTCAAAAAGTCACCGCCGAAAATCGTCAAGCCGGGTAACTGGAGGGACAGTTTCATTGATGGCGGTACGCCTAATTGCCTAACGTAGCTCTGAAATTGCTTTCGATATGGTCTGACATCGACCGATGATAGATGAGAAGGGACCTGTAAGGATCACGGAAGGCCCCGAAACCGGCTCCCAATCCGCAAGCCCCGTTATGCAGCCACTTGATGATAGGCTCCGTATAACCTTTGCGACTGGCCGACCCCTCGAAGACCCCATCAACCTACTACAATGCAAACACTGCAGGAAAGGTATCATCAAGAGTGCAGCTAAGGAACATATCGCGCGCTGCTTGAACATTAAGAGGGAGAAAGCACAGCGCAAAAAGGAAGCGAGGGAGGCCCGAGAACGCGCCAGGGAACAAGCGAGGGAAGAAGAGGCTCGTAAAGCGGATGAGGACGGCGAAGCCAAGATGAATGACGACAGTGACGACGACGACGATGGCTCGCCTGAGAAGAAGGGTGCTAACGGCAAGGCGCCCAAGAAAGTGGGCGGCAAGAAGCCCGACGGCGAGCCAAAAGGCAAGAAGCGGAAGGCAGACGGGGATGCGGATAAGGGCCCGAAAAACAAGAAAAAGAAGGAAGAAGCGAAACCAAAGGCACCAAAACCTAAAGGTACCCGCACACACAACATGACCCTTCGATCTTCATCCCGATCTCACCCCTAACAACAATCATCAATCATGCCTGACTCTATATTTTTAGGCCCAGTCGATGTTGAAAAGCAGTGCGGTGTTTTGTTACCTAACGGACAGCCGTGCGCACGCTCTCTTACGTGCAAAAGTCACAGCATGGGTGCCAAGCGTGCCGTTGCTGGCAGATCACTGCCTTACGACATGTTACTCGCCGCATATCAGAAAAAAAACCAAGCGAAGCAGCAGAGTGAGTATCGATGTGAAATGCCGCAACAAGATGACTAAGTCGTGATGACTGACGACCTTAAAGAAGCTGCACTCGATGCCAATGCTCCTCTCGAGGACGACGATGATGCCAATGCTGGACCTGTGGATTCCGACGAAGAGACGGCTGCTGTCATGAGCGCTTTGGCTCGGTGGAACCCGCAACCCGTCATGCCTCCGCCTGTCTTCGCTCCTCTTAAGAGGACCTACCAACTCGCTCGTCTCCACGAACAGCTGCAAACTGCAACTAACGGCGGACGAAACAACATTTTTAAGGTTGTCGGCTACGGTGCTCAGAAACTCCCTGAGAATCACGCGGATGCCAACATTGATCTAGACGATGCTCCCGGAGAGCCGGACCTAGCGATGACGGGCGGCGCCAACGCCAGAAGATCCTCTAGCTTCAGCATTCAAGCTGCTTCTCGGCGACCATCGGTGGCCAGTCGTGCTTAGGAGTCTCGTTCTACTACCTCTGGTCCAGCCTCCCCTTCGTCGGCAGCCTTTCATCCTTACGAAAGGCCTGTTAAGGAGGAGCAGATATGACGACAGTAGTCATCTTTGCATTGCCATTATGTCTATCCATTCTTTTCGTCACTTCGTCTCTCGTCACTGCAAAGACGGACAAAGTCCACAGTGAGCAGTTCGTGAGGGCAAGATCAAGGTACGTAAGAACAATTGGTGTAAGCGAACTTCGAGCTGATCTAGTCAATAGCCCCAGGGTCCCATTCATACAGCACCCGGGAATTATCTCTCTAGCTGGCAACTAGGTGGTTAATACTCAACTGCTTTGCTTACTCCGGCTATATCCTCAGTCTGTGCTAGCCTGGTTTTGTCTAGCATCTGATAGGGGAGTTCACCAGTATGAGGAAAGAACAAATGCGCGACTTTCTCAGACAAAGATACCACGAATGATGATTGGAACAGAATACTAAATGCAGGAAATGACGGGTGGTGGCATTAGGGATGTTTTATTGTCGCGTTTGGGTTCGCGTTGAGGATACCGCCGCAGACTGGGTCACACTGGCATTTGGAGATGGCTATCTGGAAGGCTAAGCAAGGCGTTTACAGGTTAGGCAGTGGATTCGATCCCCACCGGCTAAGTATGGTGATGGTGCTGGGACCCATCAGGTTGCGTCTGAATTCTTTTGATACCCCTATTGCAAGGCAAATGAGTCGCAAATTGAATCCCTCTCTTCATCTACAGGACTACTACGCCCAACTTCACGCACATGGCTCCTACGGATGGCCGTGATACATTGCAAAGCGCGAAGCATCTAAATCAAGGGATATGTGCAGCCTATGGCCACACGTGTCGTCGTTTAACAAGTCTCTCGGGAGTGCAGCCAACCAAGCCAACGTGGATACGAGGCTAAAGTCTAGAGTTCCCAGAACGAGGAGAGCCTAACGAAGCGTGGGACTCGGCTATCCTTCCGGCCGGGCAGCCATTGATTCCTATAGGTCGCTTCCAAGTTCGCACCCGGTAACGGCCGTTGCCATACAGTCTGGGTTATTATCGATTGGTCATACGCAACGTGATACTGGAGTACGTATGTCGAATTGCATTGAGCTTCTACCGCAGAAGGCGGCATCAACCGTTGCGCGTCTAGCTCTACCAGGTAGTTAATGCTCTAACGTAGGGGGCTGGAGGAAGCGGTAAACCGTGGAGGTAAGTATAAACTCCTAGCGCGATTCAGGGGGTGGGGCCGCTGAGCTATGACGTCGATCGAGACCCCGAAGCGTGCAATCGGGCATGAAATGAGACTCCTTCTCTGCCAGTATCACCACGCTCAGTATTCCTTCACAAAATGTGATTGCACAACATAACCCAATAGCATGTAAACATATCACACACAATATCAGACCAATCCTTTACTGCTTGACACCGTTGGTCTTGACTCAGATGCAGGCGCCTACAAGTGGAGCCGATATATCGTAACTATATCGTAACTACCTAACCGCCTCGGTCTTCGTGTGATAACCGGCAGCTGTACTTGACCGAAGGCGACGCACCTCCCGCTCTAAGCCTCGTCTTCGCCCTACCCCCCATCAGCTTTTCGTTTGTTTGGGAAAGGTTTTGTTTGTGCGCGCCCGAGAGCTAGCTTGCTTGGTTCTTGGAACGCCACCAGCTTGATTAAACGGACCTCTCTCATCTCGCCTTGCTGTTTCTATTGCTCAACCATGTCTTCGTCTGCATACACAGCAGACCCGAGCAAGCTACTGCCGGCCCTGCAACACGCTGCCTCGGGTTCCCTCGGCACCCTCATCTCAACATGCGCCCTGTATCCTCTTTCCCTAGTCATCACGCGGCTGCAGGTTCAGCGCCAGCTCCTCCGCGAAGGAAAGCGCCGGAACCCCCCGTCGCCGCCTCCGCCTCAGCCAGGAAGTCGAGAAGCACCGGACCCAGCAGCGACTTCAGCGACATCAGCAACAGCACCCTCAAGCACGGAGGATCGGAGACCCGCTTCGGCGACTTCGGCCTCGGAAGCCCGGGCGGCGGCGGCAGCCAATGCAGCGGCTGCTGTAGCGGCTGCGGCTGCGGCCCGTGCTACTACGGCCAATGCAACACAAGCAGGACCGCCACCACCGTACCGTCGAGGGCGCCCGTCTGGTCGGAGTGCCGCGCAGAGCGATCGGTCCCACTACGACGGCATCGTCGACGCTTTTTCGAAGATCTGCGCCGAGGAAGGCGGGCCGAAAGCACTCTACTCTGGCCTGGTGAGTAACTCTCCTGGCGTCCACAGAAACCCCCTTTCCACGTCGTTCGAGTGCATGATGATGATGATGCGGCTACCTATCTACACGGACGCTCGCTCGTCTATACGTGTGCGCTTCGAGCCATATGCTCCAGAGGGCGTTTTCTCTGATCGACGGCTTTACATATATCGTATGGGAAATTACTAACTTCGGACAGGCCTCCGATGCAGCCAAGTCATTGTTGGAATCTTTTCTTTTCTTCATGCTCTATGAGTGGCTCCGGAGCCTTCGTCTCGCGGCCCACCATAGACGTAAACGTAGCAAGGGCGGTCTAGGAGTGCTCGAGCAGCTCGCCATCGGCGTCCTAGCCGGCGCCGGCTCGCGCGCCTTCACGACGCCCATAGCGAACATCGTCACGCGCAAGCAGACGGCGAGCCTGATCGACGGCAGGGAGGACGCCCGGGGCAAGCGGTTCGGCGAGATGGCGCGGGGGGTCGTGAGGGAGAAGGGCATCGGGGGCCTCTGGGCCGGCTACTCGGCCACCCTGATCCTGACGCTAAACCCGAGCATCACCTTCTTCCTGCAGGACTTCCTGAGGAAGAACGCGGTCCCCGCCGACATGCGGGACGACCCGGGCCCGTTCCTCACATTCCTGCTCGCGGCAGTCAGCAAGTCCGTCGCGAGCACCATCACCTACCCCTTCCAGACGGCCAAGTCGCGGCTGCAGGCCGGCGTCTCTTCCGCCGAGGAGGAGAGGTCGACGGCCAAGGAAGACGACGAGGACCGCCGGGACGCCGAGAAGGACAACAGCAACTCAAATAAGGCCCTTAAAAGGGCGACGCCGCTGCGCGGGACCGTGTTCAGCACGCTGGTGCAGACGGCGCGCGCCGAGGGCGTCGGCGCCCTCTACGACGGCCTCCAGGGTGAGCTGCTCAAGGGCTTCCTGAGCCACGGCACGACCATGCTCGCCAAGGACGCCGTGCACAAGCTGCTCCTCAGGCTCTCCCTCCTCGTCGCAGGCCTGCTGCGCGAGTTCCGGGCCCGTCGCGGTGGGCCTAGGCCCTGGTGGTCGGCGAGGAAGGCTGAGCCTGTACTGATGGTGAAAGCTCAGCCTACGCCGGTTGTGAGAGCCGAACCCAAGCCGGAGGTGAAAGCTGAACTGGTGACGAGAGCACAGTCAGTGGCGAGCGCCGCACCCAAGTCGGTGATGAAGGCCGACCCGCTGGTGGAGGCCGCGACGAAAGCTGCTGCCCAGCCGAAGATGCTGAAGGATGGGCAACGAGGTGGCGCTGCCGGTGGTGGCGTCCTTGCCCAGCAAGGTGTCGTGATACACGCATTGCCTCCGGCTCTACGGTATAGCATCGGCCCTAGGGAGACGGGAAGCAGCCGAAGCGCTACCCCGCGTCGTGGTGGCGGCGGAGCTCCTGATGGTAGTGCAAAAGCCTCGCAAGGGCTCGTGATACACGCACTGCCTCCGCCTCTGCAGTATCGCATTGGCCCCAGCGAGGCGCGAAGCACTGCCCCACCTAGTAGTGCTCCCGACAGTGGTGCCTTCATTCGTCGAGGGGATGCTAACGCGGATCACGGGGCCGTCAACCGCTCCCTGCCCCCGGCCCCGCAGTACCGCATGCCTCCCACCAGCGAGCTTGGGAGGAGGAGACGGCGCCCTGCGGCGTCCGAGGTCGGGTCGCGGTCCGTCGTGAACGTGGTCAATAGGTCGCATCGGGATCTCGAGTAAATGCTGGGATAACTGGGTATCGTATTGTTCTCTGGCACGACATCTTTGTGGTGTTCTGTACGACTCACGATGGACGAGGATTTGTTGGTCTGGATCTCTATTGGAAGCGTTTGGGTTTTATTCCCCCGGCATTTGTTGCTGTTGTGTATCCTTTGCTGACTCGCTGCGTATGGTGGAGTCGGGGAGATTTTGGTTACTAGCATTGCATGGGATCGGTGGATGCATGGAGTTAATTAGGCGGACGGACGGGTTGTAGAAAATAGCTTTGCTGCTTTAACATTATCATTTTACCGGGCATACATACGTACGGGTCTAATCACTTATACCTAAATGACGTATAGTAGTGTAGAAGGGGGAAAGGGGCGGCGGAGGTGAATCCATCAAGGGGGCCTCACTTGTCATTCTCTTGTATTATAATTCTCTTATAGACGTCTCCTTAGCACTGAAACGCCACGCCAACCTTCTTGACCTCGTTCGCGCCCGCGGCCGAGAAGCCCGTCCCTTCGCTCCGCAGCTCGACGAGCCCCGGCCGTATCCTCTCCCTCTCCTTGTCCTTCTCCTTCTTCTTCTTCTTGCCCCCGTCCTTTTCTGGTTTGTCGTCATTATCGCCGTTGTTATTAGCATCGTCACCGTTGCCCTCGTTGCCGCCGTTTTCCTTCGTCGACGGCGGCTTGTCCGTGAGATCCGCCTCGCAGACGTAGCATCGCAGCCCGTCCTCGGGCGCGTGCGGGTCCGCGTGGTGGCTATGGTGGTGGTCCCCCGTGCCGCCCGGCCGCATGAACTTGTCGACGCAGCCCCGGCACAGCACGTGGCCGCACGGCTTCGCCAGCACGGCCTTGGACGCGTTGCTCAGGCCCTTACGGCACGCGGGGCAGACCCGCCTCCTCGTCCGCCTGCCCCCTCCCCCACCCCCTTCCGCTTCCTCCTCCTCCGTGAAGTTCACCGTCACGAGCGTGTGCAGCGAGTACGGGTGGGGGTCGTCCTCGCGCGACGCGGGGCAGACGGGGTTGTTCTTGGTCATCTTCTTGTTTTTCTTCTCGTCGGTGTTGGTGCTGAATGCGGTTGACGGCGTCATCGACGGCGTCCAGAACGACGGGAGCGCCGTCTTCGCCGCCGCCTCGGCCCTCTCGGCGTCGAGCAGGCGGCGCGCCTTCCGGCGGTCCTCCTCGGCGGCCGCGCGCGCGAGCTCGTCGGCGTCGAGCGCGAGCTTCCGCTTCCCGGGACGTCTGTCGTTGTCGTTGTCGCCGCCATTGCCGCCATTCCTCGGCGTCCGGTCGTCGGCGTCATCGTCCGGCTTCCCGGCCTTCGCCCGCCCCTTCACGTCGAGCCCGTTCTGCACCATCTCGAACTCGCGGACGGCGCGCTCGCGGGCCTCCTCGTCGGCGCGGGCGCGGGCGTCCCGGGTCTCGCGCACCTCGAGCTCGCGCGCCCTCTCGAGCCGCTTGGCCTCGCGCTTCTGGGACAGGATGTTGGACAGCGCGCACTCGCGGCAGAACAGGTCGCCGTGGGTCGCGCACGCCACGGGGTCCCGCGCCACCTCGAGGCACAGCGCGCACGACGCGAACGGCAGGAAGCTCTCCCGCGACAGGCGCGCCGAAGTGGCCCCCCAGGCCCGCCGCGCGAGGTCCCGCTCGTGCGAGGTGAAGACGGCGCGCGATGTGTTGCGTTTGCCTGGGGAGAGGGACGAGGGTTAGTTTTGTGTTGACCTTATTAAGTATGTGAAGGAAGAGGGAGGGAAGGCGGAGAAGGGAATTGTGTTGGGGTATACGTACTATGCGACATCTTGAGGCTTGTGGTGTTGAAGCAGGCAAGAAGGTAAGCAGGCAATGAGGTACGAAGTTCAATGCTGAAATACCTAATTGGTGTATGTCGTCAATCAGAAGCATTCGCCGGGGGCGTGTCGGAAGGGAGCTAAGCCGTTGGTTGCAGCGGGCCATGCTTCCCCGGAAGTTGGTGCCATTTAAATTTTTAGCCTCTCGTTTAGGCTCGTTAGGAGCTCCCAACCGTTACAACAGTGGAATAGTGGCGGCAGAGCTTCTGGATCCAATTCTCTCAACTTCCCGCGATACAATTTTTTTTCTCATAGGCTCGCTTATGGGCTGTTCCTGCAGTATTTGAGACAGCTAGTCGACCTAGTACGCTGCATCATGTATTAATACATACATCCCCTTTTCGAGGAAGCTGAATACGCTCCTTCTTTCATTCGCTTTGACCGAGTCAGATTGTCAGCGATGAGCCGTAGTCCAGAACCCCCCTATGGCGTCCGATGAAGAACTCGTTATGTCGAAGCCTAACGTTGGCAGCAGCCATGCAAAGTCGGCTCCCCTGCAGCCAAGCTTACCATGGCGGTTGACTTCTTCGGTGGTTATGGGCCTAACCGCGGCCCTCTCGAGAGGCTTTATATACACGTTCAATTCCGTCGAAGTTACGGGATTGCAGAAATTCTTGAACCTTTTAGACAAGAGGAAAGACGTCGAGGGCAGGGAGAGGGGTCTCATCACAGGTAGTGACACTCAACCCATTGTGAGGACTTGCTCTGACTTAGGGAGGGGGCTAATATCATTCCCAGTTTCGAACCACATCAGCATGTGAGCGCTTTATACCCGAGAAGTACGCTGAAGGTAGTCTCATAAGCCTGCAACCCATAGACTCGATGATCCTCTCATGTGGGGAGTTTTACCGTTGCGATATGCATTCAATCCATCCAACATGAGATGGGGACTAGGGGCCCATGACATATGTTACAAAAACAAGTGAGGGGACCTCCTTCATCATCAGGAGCCCCAAAACCTCTTAGGCTTATGCTTTTCTCCCTAGGGCTTTTGGATCATTCTTCTACAGCGGACAAGTGCTGCCAACACATCGCTCACTACATTCGCCTCACGGGGGCCTCTTCCAGCCGACGATCCCACAGGCGATCCGCCTCCTCTCTTCTCAGCCCTTCATCACGCCGCGGCCCTATGACGCCGAGAAGCTTCTGGAGGGGAACGTGCCCGATCCCTTCACCGCGGGCGACGGGCTCACGTTCACGACGACGGGCGCGGACCGCCACACAGCGCCGTCGGCCTACCGGGCGAACCGGCACAGCTGGGTGCACGTGTTCCCGGAGGCGTGCGTGCACCAGCACCCGACGGCGAGCATGCGCTACTTCAAGTGGGGGGTGTCGCGGCTGATCCTCGAGAGCGAGCCCATGCCCGACGTGGTGCCCGTCTTCATCGACGGCACGCAGCGCGTCATGCCCGAGGACCGCGGCTTTCCGCGCTTCCTGCCGCGCGTCGGCGTCGGCATCCGCGTCGCGTTCGGCGACCTCGTCGACGCCGAGCGCACCTTCGGCGACCTGCGCGCGCGCTGGCGCGACCTCGTGCGCCGCGCGAACGGCAACGGCGGCGGAGGCAAGGCCAAGCCGCGGGTCATGGGCGAGCTGACCGACGAGCTCAAGTACGGCCCCGAGGCCGTCGAGATCCGCGTCGAGTGCGCGAGGCGCGTGAGAGAAGAGATCGTCAAGCTGCGGCGCAGCCTGGGGTACCCCGAGGAGGAGCCCGGCTTCGAGCTGGCCGAGAGGTGGGTTAGGGATCCGGCCAAGGACAAGTTCAAGAGCGGGGTCGACGAGAGTCTGGTCAACAAGAAGGAATAGAGGAAGGATATGGACGTATTATGATGCGCTTCGATGGATATACCGAGTTCAAGGAGCGCCCCTTGATTAGAACTGCGCGAGCAAGCGGCATGCGCATAGCTCGTGCGTCTTTGAGGAACTCCCCTTAGGGCATTCTTTATGATGATGAATAGATTTCGATCAGACAGGCGTGTTTTACCTCACGCATAATGAGACTAAGCTTCCCCTGAAACCTGCTGTTAGAGAGTTGAGGGCTTGAAGTTTGACCCTATGTCGAGATTGGCCAAAGATGATGTTAGGACTAGACCGTCCCTGATTGGTTGACGAGGATGAACGAACGAGTGGTTCAAAGACACAGTATCAGAGACGCAACCGCTTATGAACGCTCCGTGTACCAGCTCTGTATCGAGACAATGTCATTGTTCCACTTCACAGACAGTATCTACTCAACAGCTACTAAGTTACCTCACAACCTCCATGTGATGGGGACTACGGGTGCCTCTACATAAAGGGCCCGGAAACCCCTACCCATCTATCCCCTTTAACTCTCCCGCTCTCATAGCTCGAAAGCGCACTCAACCGCACACTACTACTACTAACGACAAAGAACACTCCGCCTCACCAAAAAGAAAATATCCCATCCAAATCTCACAAAAGAAGCCTCACACAACTAACCTCCGCGGCCCCTCCCAAGCTAATAGAGATATACAGACAGAACAGGAAAGGAAAATGTCCTTCCACACCCTCCTCTCCGAGGCCTGGTCAGGCGTCGTCCACCACGTCGGCGCAATCCTGCGCCCTTCCGACAACACCCACGGTGAGTTCTTCGTGTGTCACCTGTGCCGCACCCGGACGGCCGCGGGCGACCCGTGCTGGTTCTGCCGGCACCGCCAGTGTCTTCTATGCTCGGAGTATTAGATCGCTCCTCGGCTTCTAAGTCGCACGAGTGAGCGGCTGAATTCCCCCCTTTCTCCGTTTCCCGCCCATCATCTAGAGACGGGAGGAAATCAACGATCCATAAGCGCGTAAAGTAGGAAAGAAGAAAGAAAAAAAAGGGAAGGGGGAGAAAAAAGAGAAAAGAGGAAAAGAAGAAAAGAGAGAAAAGCAAAGAAAAAAAGCGGTGGCGGGAGAAAGGCGAAAGTGAGAAAACAGGAGGTAGGTATCTAACCGCCCTGCATTGCGTTGACTCGAAGAGAAGAGGAGGATGCCAAGTTTATTTGCTTGGTTGGTAGAACTGAACTCGTTCGCCTGGCGGAAGTAGACCAAGTGGTAAACTGACAATGCTTTCATTCTTCTATAGAAGAAGACTCCCTCTAATATTTCGTAGAAGAGACCATTCCCGCGCACCGGTGCAATCCCATGTACGTATCGTCTAAGTGCCCATTCGTAGTAGTAACCCCATCATAACTAGGAGAACAGGCCGTGAAGGCTCACGGTGACGCAACGCGCAGAGCACCGTATAACAAAAGGGATGCTTCCAAAATAACGGAATTTCCAGGTCTTCGAAAGATTGTAAGGAGGAGAATAATCGCTCTTAAGCGAGCGAGTACTACTATCCTAGCAGAAGCTTCACCCAGGCTCTTGTGAAGGCGTGGAGGTATTCTTCAAAGATCCGGAGTCGAAACGAGAAATGCGCCGAGAGTCAGGTATTAGCTCATCTCACAAGTCGCCGAGAAGCCCTACGGCAAACAATCACAAGCTACAATGCCCATTCAACATAGAATAAGGACAGAATACAGCCCAGCAGCTGGACACGCAGCGGACGTTGGGCATTATTTAAGCGCGCTCGCTTGCGTGGGTGGTTGTCTTGCCACTTAGTACTCGTTTGATCCCACGATGATGGACCGGAAGCGTCGTACCAGAACGAAAACCAGGCCGCGTAATAATAACCAAAAAAAGTAAACGAAAAATACAGTTAACCAAGCAAGATACGCATCACCACTACTACTATGGGTTTTGGTTAAAAGAGAACATACAGAAAAGGAACGAAAAAAGAAAGCCAAAAAGTTGTGTCGCTAGCAGGAGTCGAACCTGCGTTTACACGGTCTTGTAAAGACGTGTTAAGGGAAGTGTTTCCACAACGTGTTGTCCTAACCCCTAGACGATAGCGACTTTCTTTTCAGGATGGAATACCCCGAGGGGTGCTCCCATTAGTTGATAGCCCACCCACGTATTAGCATATATGATAGGATTGAGTATTCGGCTTACTCGATGTGCTATTATGTCAGCAGTAATAGTACGTAATCATCCGGCTAGCACCCGCTAGCAAACTTCTTGTACAAAAAGCACCCGTTCCTACCAAGCAACGGAACCTACGTATGAAAATGTTTCAACACAACGGCAGCCGCAGTACGAGTTTTGTGGACGGGAGTGATTTATATCAGAGCAAGGCAATATGGGATCATGTCATGGGCTTTCCGAGGGACCTGCCGGGCGTTCAGACGCAGCACCTATGCACTCGAACAGTAGGGGACAGTCAGTACATTCCAATTACCATGAAAGTACCATGAAATCACCACGAAATCACCATAAATAATGCTGCTATGTGAAATTTGGGACCCCTCGAAAGGTGTGGTATTATTATTGATCTATAGCTTGTGCGCACTCTGTACCTCAGGATCCTGATTACCCCGGCCGCCTTTGACATGACCAGCGAAATCGCATTTGTACTCGACTCGAGCCGCCCCCAACCAACCAGGCCAGACGCCTCCCTCTAAAAAAGTGCTTCTTTGTCAACTTCAGTTACCTCGTTATTCCTTGAAAACATAATCATAGCCAGGGTTCTGATGATATCGAAATATGTATGGATCGTATTGGTACGCATGGTTCCTGGAGCGGCCGTTCTAGAACTATGGACATGGTGTTGGGAAACCACCTGCCTCAAGCACGGAATCGCATAGCCCAGGGAGATTTATGCTGCACCATCCCGTAGAAGGATGCATGCCGTACGGGATTACCGGCCGCGGTAATTAGGATGTTGCTGCATGACCAGGTCGCTGAACCACGGGTGTTGCAGAGCATCGTGAGCGCTAATACGGTGCTCAGGACGAAGCACGAGCATCCGTTGCAGCAGATCGATGCCGAGCTGGTCGATCTGCGGAAGAATGGCACGTAGGTCCTGGGTAGCATACATCTGGAACGTCGGCTTGTACTCGGGGAACTGCGTGATGCCGGGCCAGGTTCGTTCGGTAGGCGTACCCATTATGCGGAAGATACGTACGATCTGATCCTCGTTGGTCGTGCCGGGGAATAGCGGTCTCCCCGTGTACATTTCGGCCATGATGCATCCCGCAGACCATATGTCAATACTCGTGTTATAAGTCCTACTCCCGAGCAAGACGTCAGGAGCGCGATACCAGAGGGTGACAACTTCGTTAGAGAAGGTGTTAACGGGAATGCCGAACGCGCGGGCCAAGCCGAAGTCGCCAAGCTTAAGCGCGCCCTTAGAATTGATGAGGAGGTTCTGCGGCTTGAGATCGCGGTGTAGGACACGGTTCTGGTGGCAGAAGTCGATCCCCTTGAGCAGCTGGTACATGAAAGACTTGATGGTCATGGGTTTCAGGGCTCCCCGTTCGCCGTGGGTATCCATGTACTTCTTGAGGTCGCCGTCCATGAACTCGAAGACGAGCATGAGCTTATTTTCGGTGTGGATGACGTCGTGGAGCGCGACAATGTTCTCGTGTTTCAGCTCCTTCATCAGGGAGATCTCTCGTATAGCCGTCGACGGGGTGCCTTCTTCCGAATCGAGGTGGATCTCCTTCAGCGCGACAAGTTCGCCCGTCTGGCGATTCCGGCCCTTGAAAACCTATGACGCGGGTAACATAGGTTAGTGTATGAGTGTCTCACGGCATCCCATCCCTAGAGGAACCCACAGTAGCATACGTTCCTTCACCTAACTTCTCCAGCTGTTGGAAGGAACTCGGATGTCTTTTGGGGTCCATTTTGGTCAGCTGAGCAGCGAATGCAGTCGTGCTGGTCGGAGGGTCGTAGATATTGTAGTGAGGAACGGGAGGCGGAGCTTTGGCCGATGTGAACCTTGGGTCGAACAAGACACTTCCAGCAGTGCAAGTCTTCTTTAGTATATCTCGAGTGCTGGACTCAGGAGCGTCCTTCCTAGACGCCGTCGTGAAGGAAGGTGAGGGTTCCAGCCAAGATCTGGGCGGTCGATATCGCAGATGATGAGATTATAGCAGAGAACGCAAGAAAGTCGCAAGCAGCAACGTCTTCGCAAGAATAAATCCGGCCTCGATGGTATCCCCCCGGGTGCTAGGTGCTAAAGGAAGTTCTCAGTACCTAGGGATATAAGCGAGCTGGGAAAGGCGAGAAAACGAGGAACAGGTGAGGCCTAATCGAGCAGATTCTAAGGCTAGATCGGATCCCGCCACAGTCGCAGTACCCAATCCAATCGCTACGAGGCAAGCGGGCCGTTGACGGTAGGATAGCTGGACTAAGAGAAAGGCAGCTAACGAACGTACTTTGGTCTGGTGTCACGAAGATGTAGGAGGTAGGTATGCCGGCGACAGGTCGAACTTTTGTTTTTCTAGCCTTCCATACCTTATGGTAGGTAGTGAGTAAAATCGTAAGTAAACTCGGTTCAGCCGGCGGCTCGCTCGCACGATTTGATGAGTCTGCAAGGCCAGGGAGGGGCGAATCGTGGGGCAGTTTCTACAAGCAGCGCCCCCTTGCCCAGTCCCAGTGAAGCAGCTCGGCTAGTCGTGATCCCTGGCCGGCGGTAAAAGAATGGGGACGGACCCTGCGGAAGCTTAAAGCGCATAAGTACGGAAATACATAAGTATTTTTCATCCATGCACTCACTCATGGCGAAACGGCCCAAATGCGTTTCAGAGTACCGAATAATGGAGTACACAGAGATGTGGGAATGCCGTGCAACTGGAATTCATGTCAATATGGGATGCGGGGTCGTCGGGTTCCATATTTGTATAGGTATTCGCATCTCTATGTATATATGTATATAGGTATAATATATATATATTTATGTATATGTATATTCGTCATGGTTCCAATGTTGGGATGACGGAAGCACTATGTACATATGAGATGCTGCGACGGGCAATGCAGAAAAGTTAAGTACCCCGTGCGCCCTAAGTTAGGTGGGCATGACCTTGCATGACATGCTCTAAAGGGGCATTGCCATCCTAACCTAATAGCCTAGATAGGTAGTGCTCCTCTCCACCTCCGAGTCCACCTCATCCATTCCTGTCCTATAGCTTTACATAGTAGTTATTCCGCCTTTTCGGACCCCAAGATTTCTATCGTCTTGGGGTCTTGTTTTTTCGGTTGGAGAGTCTCATGCGACACTCTGTCTCCTGTCAACTTGTATGCGATACCCTGATCTTTCCAAGTCACAAGAATGCGACCGCTTGCTGGCAGCGACGCCTGGTCAAGGCGTCAACGCCCCGCAGCTCATCATGACGCGAACCCTCTCCTGAGCTCGACCACGTCTGCTTCCAGCGGCCATATGTCGTTTGTTTTCGCTGACGAAGCTACCGTCGATTCATACATTGAGCAATCAAACGCTCGCCCGCTGTTCAGAGGCCCCCGAAAGACAACCTTCGAGTTGGGAAATCCTACCTTGTCTGCCTACGAGGACGATACGGACGATGATGAGGATGACAAGCCGTCCGCAGCAACTCGGGCGCCATCGGGAAGCGATTCTGCGCATACGTACTCACCCATGTCTAGAGCATCTGCTTTTACCTATAGTCCGGCGTCTGTGACGTCCCGTCAGCCATCCGTATCGCGTCCGATCACCCCGATGATGCTAGGGACTTCGGTAACAGACTCTTTTATTAGCAGCCGATCTTCCATGAGAGCCTCCTCCGCTGGCTCCATTTCGGAGCATGCTGTCAGCTCTGATGAAGAGGATCATGACGAGGAGAGTGCAGAAACTCCGGGCCAAAGCGGCGCTGATCCCCAGTTTATCATGCCTAGCATTAAAATGCCAAGTCGTCGTCCTTTCACAACAACCGGGAAAAGTATGGGGCGTTTGAAGGTGCTGGTGGCCGGTGATTCTGGTATGATCTCCTTACCAGAGCCGCCTTTCCCCGCTCTATCCCTTGCTAACTGAATGATCTTTGCGCATCACAGGCGTCGGGAAGACCTCGCTCATTAGATCAATCGTCCAGACTTGCGAGCATATTGTCCACATCGACCCCATCGCGTCGTCGGGACAACCTAGTACGAGATCTTCCAAATCGAGGAACATTTCTACCGCGCCAAGAACGAGTTCTAACTCGACAGCTCATATCTCGGAGATATTCGCCAGTACAAAGCCTTATCCCGACTGGTGGGGTGAACTGGACGAGTTCCGAGTCTCTCAAAGGCGGAAGAGTTTCGGCGATAGCATCTTAGAGCGGAATATCTGCTTTGTTGACACCTCGGGATATGGAAACGGCTCATCGGTAAGCTCCGTGCATTGTCGTTATCTTTGGACTTGCTGATGCCGATAGGTTATGGAAACCATTATGTGTTGCGTTGAATACGTTGAATCCCACTTGGATCGGGTGTCTTCAGATAATCTAAGCGAATCGGACATGCTGAATATGCTCGGGGGCGACGGCGGCTTCCAAGTCGATGTCGTGCTGTACCTTATCTCAAATAGTCAGTCGTCTCGTATGAGCCGGGGATTTTTCCTAACGTCTTCGCAGGGTTGAAACCGGCCGATATCGACTATATCCGCCGACTGGCGCCATTGACCAATGTCATTCCGGTTCTGGCACAAGCAGACAAATTGTCGCCAGAACAGATCATAGCATCCAAAGCGCGAATTGCTGGCCAACTTCGCGATGCCAATATTCGGGTCTTTAGCTTTATACCTTCATCTGACGAAAAACAAGCTGGAACTTCAATAGCCGCTCCTTATGCAGTCTCCAGCGCAACAGGATCTGACCACGATGTAATGGACGCGAGCCTCTTGATGAGCCCCGACTACGTACAGCCGCTGATGTCAAAAGAGCTGGCCTACCTAGTCGAGAACATTTTTAGCCCAAATGGCGCATCATGGTTGCGACACGCTGCGGCAAAGAAATATCTCCAATGGCGAAATATCCCGCTGTCGAGGCCTCGTCACCTGTATCAACCGCTTAGCCTTCCTGATCCGGACCACCGGTCCGGACTGACTGGAACATCAGGTGCCTTAATAGGGAGGCCTTCTTTAGCGCTGGCGCGTGTTTATGATCAAGGTCCAGTCGATAGCCGGCCTCAGTTTCAGGTAGCTGACTGGGCAGCCGACCTCCAGCGGAGCCTCGCCAGCGAACGGGCAAAGTTTGAAGCGCTTGTCCGTGGTGAGCGCCCGGTGTGGCTGAACGAATGCGTGCAAGATGGCACGCTTGTGGCTATCAATGAGCCGAATCGTAAGAGTGCTATTCGGAACAAAAGAGACCCGAAACGCGAGCTGTCGGGGAGGACGAAATATCACCAGGATCCCCTAGGGTTACTGCAGGTAGTTGCGGAATTGAAAGTTGGCAGTTGGATCGCGCTGGAAGTGGTGGGCAGCCTTGGTATCTTGGGAGGCTTTGCAGTCTGGCTGTCGAGGCGCCAGCAGTGGCAGTTCGATTCCGTTATGCTTGCGGACGAGTGGGCGAAGCTTTGGGGCATGGATATCTGAGCCCCTCTGTATACCCGCCGAGAACGGGATGCGTATACCTACCTCTCTTTACCCGTAAGATTCCGCTCCGGCGTGATGAAATCCACCTGAATATAGTATTAATGCACTCTTGATATTCGTGGGATTCCGAAATGCTTAAACCATTTGATGAGACTTGACCACCTTGACGTATGGTTATGTGTTAGCCAAATGATTCATCGATTCCATGAACCGGGCCTCTGGCTTGCAGCCGAGATGTCGTCCATTTTGGAGCTTGACCCAGTAGGCAGATATGCCATATGTTGTAGATCGCCTGATTATCTTTCAAGACATAGTAATAGGGTGCTGTCCAACGTAACCAAACTTTCCAGAATTTTGCTACCGAAAAATCTCTTAAGTGGAATTATGTACAATGTACCTAATAATATCTTTTGTCTGACATTTACGTACCTCGCCTAATGGCGCTTATTGCGCGCTAAAAGTTTAGGCGAACCTATAAAGAGCTCTTGCAGTTAATCAAGACATGTTGCGCCTTCTTTTAATAGTGATTAGCACAGATCAATACGTTACGTAATGTTCATTAATGCTTCAAGGCTTGAAATTCATACACGTCTCTTAAGTTACGAAAGTACCCAACGAAGTACAACGAAGTACAACAATTCCTGCGTTCCTTATCGTCACCCCGAAGTTGTTGATTAGCGGTGGCTTTGCCTTTTAACCCAACACAACAAGGCCATCCCCGTCGTCCATCAACACCACCATCCTTTGTTTTGTTTCATTCTCTTAACTTCTATGTGTACAGTTTCTTATTCTATTTTGTCGGCCTTGTTTTAGCAGCGAACAAGGGCGTCGATGCGGTGACATTGCACTTGCCTGGTCTTGCTGATGTTTCCTGATCCGAATCCATGCCGAACCAGCTGACGAAGGCGTGAATGCGACATCTCCAAACGCGACTCTCATCATCTAACAGCATCCTCACGGTTTCTACCAAACCGCCAGTCTGTCTCTCGACTCGCGCAACAAACTCGATCTTAGCGCCCACCTTACGATCCTCAACCCTTCGTACTTTCGGAGAGGCTGTCATTGCACCTTAACTCATCACATCCCACTCACGGGCACCGCAGTTCGTTATGACGACCACGGAGAAAACTTGGGGCATCACGCCCCCAATCTCGACCACGCTCCCTACCCCGGCGGAGGTGCAGGCTAGTGAGGCTCTCCTCGAGGAACTAAGGAACCAGAACCAGTTTGAGTCGCCTGCCGAGACGGACAAGAGGTGAGTCCAAGAATTAGATACTTTTCTCCTTTCCGTCTTAGCTCACAAATTATACAGAAAGCAGGTCCTCGCGTCACTCCAGGTCATCGCCGACGAATTCGTGAGACGGGTTGCGAGAGAAAAAGAGCCGACGAATGAGGTCCTAATACGAGATGCACGGGGTGAGATCTTCACCTATGGTAGTTATTGTCTTGGAGTCTATGGCCCTGGTTCCGATATTGACACCCTCGTCACGGCCCCACGATACGTCACGCGTGAGGATTACTTCAAATACTTTCCGGGCCTGTTGCAAGAGATGGCTCCCAAGGGCGCAATAACAGATCTCACTCCCGTAGAGGATGCTTTCGTGCCGATTATCAAGTTCGAGTATTGGGGTATCAGCATCGACCTGATCTTCTCAAGGATTGCCACGCTGAACCAATTTCCGCCACATGGAAAGCTCAAACTGACCAACAATGAGTACCTTCGTGGTTTGGACGACCGCGAACTCCGATCCTTAAACGGAAACAGGGTCACTGAGGAGATTCTCAACCTGGTTCCCGAACCAAGGACCTTCCGCCTGGCCCTACGAGCCATCAAGTTATGGGCCCAGCGCCGCGCCATCTACGCCAACATCATCGGATTCCCCGGCGGAGTTGTATGGGCCATGATGGTTGCGCGGACCTGCCAACTTTACCCGAAGGCCGCTCCCGCCACGCTTGTGGCCAAGTTCTTCCAGATCATGAAGATATGGCGGTGGCCTCAACCTGTACAACTAAAGCATCCTGACGACGGCCCTCTCAATGTGCGCGTCTGGAACCCCAAGGTAAGATCTTTTAGTTGGCGGCCGCAGCACGGAAGCTAACAGACATCAGGTGTATCGGAGCGACAGTTACCACCTGATGCCCGTCATCACTCCGGCATACCCTCAGATGTGTGCAACGTTCAACATCACCCATTCTACCAAGGCGATTATCCAGCGCGAACTCGAGCGTGGTTCTGCCATTGTCGAGGAAATTCAAGCCAAGAAACGCCCGTGGAAGGATCTTTTCACTAAGCATACCTTTTTTACTGCTGACCATAAGTATTATTTGGCAGTAATAGCCACCAGTCGCACCAAAGATGCCCACAAGATATGGTCCGGCTTCGTTGAATCCAAGGTTCGAGTTTTGGTAGGGGATATTGAGCGACTACCTTACATTGCTATTGCGCGACCTTTCAACAAGGGGTACGAGCGACGGCATAAGGTTGAGAGCGACGAGCAATTCTTCGATGTCCAAAACGGCAGCCTCAAGTACGAGGTCAAAGACGATGATGACAGTGAAGATGAACAGATCGTCAAGAAGCAAGATGACACGGAAACTAACGGCGAGACGAAAATCAAGTCCGATCCCGATGCCGCAGTAAAAGCCGAGAGCGCTTTGCATACGATTCCGAGTATCAAGCCCGAACCCGACGATGAAAAGGCCAATGTAGAGAAGATGCCGTTCGTCCGCGGCTCGAAGGTCTATACTACGACGCATTACATAGGCCTCGAGCTCGCCGAAGGTAGGTTTAGCCCGTCGTGCATTTGGCCCCAGTGTCGAAAACGTCTGGATGATACCTAATCCGAACACGGTAACTTGTTAGGTGCAAAATCTCTGGACCTCTCCTTCCAAGTCAATACGTTTAAGACGATGTGCAGCGAGTGGGAGAAGTACAAGGCCGAGTTGAACTTCTTGTCCATTCAGCACGTCAAAAAGTACGTCGGACTCGTATTACCTTCGGCAAGTTGCTGATGCATTGTAGCACCAATCTACCCGATGATGTCTTCGAGCCCGGAGAAACGAAACCCAAGCCGCCGCTTAAGAAGCTCGACAGGAAGCGCAACGCTCCCACCGAAGTATGTAGGGATGATGAGTGGTGGATTAACGATAGAATATTGCCACGATACTCAGCAAGATTTGTCCACCCTGTACGATGGTTGCTAACTCACGGTCTAGGGCTCAGCACCACCCGCGAAAAGACAACAACACTCGTCGGCAACAACCTCTGTCGCTGCTGCAGGTTGAATACATCTTTCCCTCATCAGTTTCCACAGCTTTGACTTCTTGACACTTCTCAAGGTCACCGCTCCTTTGTCTCGATGTCAAAACTGATACAGTCGCCATAGTCGAGGCGCCAGGCACTAATAACTAATTCAGCAGCAGATCCGAAGCGATATATTCCTATATCGTATGAGCGCATCCGAATGGCGTCCAATCAGCGATGCCAGCCTGGACAAGCGCTGGCTACGAACTAGCTGTTCCCAGTGAAACATGGTTGGTCAACGATAACATAGAAAAAGCCCAAAAATATCTAAACCAAAGGGCCGATTATCCGCGGGGGCCTGTCGATTAGGAGAAAGGACATCTTGCCCGATACTTTACACAGGAGAGACGATGACAGGAGGACTAGGACTATCCAGGTGGGCAGTCTAGATTGCAACAACCCCCCTATCCTCACATATATGCCTGATATACCGGCGTAAGCTCTAGGAAGCCCTTTTGGTGTCTCAATTCGAGAGAGCAAACATAATGGCGGTTTAGGCGTGGTGGCTGGCCGTGTAACTAGGTAGAATGAATATAATTTGCGTTTAGGGACACACGTCCCTCAAGAATATCAAAGGTTCCTGCTGCGTTTCCGGAAACAGTGAAGGCTTAAGTACGTCCGTAGCTATTACCGATCGATAAGTGATTATAATGGTACATCCACTTGGCGCGGTGAGAAAGGCCGGGATCCGTCTGTCATCTACTTGCTTGCTCTGACAAGAAGGCTTTGAGGGATCATCACGGCCTCCGCTGTGACCTCCTTCCCGTCCCAAGCCCTCTAAGGGAAACCCGCACAAATGATATTCGAGGATAACACACCAACTCACATAGCTTCAACCACGGGCGTTTTACGCGGACTAATCTCTTTGAGACCCGATTCTACTCTCGTCTATATTCGATGCTCATATTTTCATCTCTAGTGCTGGCGGAATAGACAATTTAGCATTCTTGGATACGTACCCGCCGAGGAGAACAGCTATTTTGACATAACTGGGAACCCACCTCGAGGCCCTCTCTCCGCCCTTCCAGCCGAGAAGAAACCGCACTTAAGTTACTACTTATATCCCTTCTCGACAACGACGCCGGAGAGGACATGCCGCTCTACCCGCCATTCGACCCACGACAGACAGAGAGAGAAAGGTAAGGACGGACGCTGTCTTCTCGGCGCCGTACTGTACGTGCGTAAGTACGTCATTAACCAGATCGTTGCTGGGGGGCGAGATAGTTCTACTCTTCGTATGCGATTGTGTAATAAATCGCGCGCAGGCACGGCAGGGATAGGAGCGGAGACCCGAGGAAACCACTACCGGCCATACGCATCTACGGTGGGCCCCGCTGCGGCCGTCGGTCAAGTCATTCCTGCCTAGGTTACGGCGCGCCTTGTCCGCAGACTCCCGGCACTCGCCGAGGTTCGAGGAAGTAGGCCGCCCCTTCGTCGCGGGGGCGGAGGGGAGAGAAGGGAGGAGGGGGGGGGAATCGGGCCCCTTCCTTGCTCCACCAACGACGGGCGGGACCAGGGACGGGCGGCCACGGACGGAGGCCATGAGTCCGTCCGGGTACCAAAAAGGGGCGTGGGAAATACATCGCCGGAAGAGAGCCATTGGGCCACCGGTCGGCGTAGGGGAATACACGGAGAAAAGGACAAAAAAAATTTTTTTTTTGCAAGAAAGCGCGCCAGCCAGCCAGGAAGAGGGAGAGAGCCCCCTGGCACCAGCAGATGCTGGTCGGGGTCGGTCGGGGATTGGGGATGGGAATGGGGGTTGGGGACGGGGGACAACAACCAGGCCGCGCGCGGCGTGTTTTGCCGCCGACCGCGAGGATCGACTGGTTGGCTGTGAGAGACGTAGATGCATAGACATCGGGTGGTCGTGATTGAGGACCGAGGGGGCAGGTTTGCAAGCAGGCAGGGACTGACTGGCTAACCGAGTCCCGCCCGTCAAGTGAGGTGAATTGATCATACGTCGTACGTACGGCATTCAGCTATCGCATACGAGGCTGCCGCTGAACGCCGTGGGTTCTGAGCATGGATGGAAACGTGGCTGATTCATGTTCGTCCGTGTATTTATTTACTCGGCTAATGACGAGGCAAGGCAGCAAGTGTCTACGATGGTTTTCGTTGTTCAGAATACGTACGGGCCTTGGATCCTCCAGACCGGCGGGTAGGCTGAGGTCTATTAGGGTCGCCATTGAGCCTTTGGTCTACTTCGCTCTGACCGTTGCATATGAGGTGCGTTGACAGGGGCGGTACTGTAGCTGAAAGGGGGCGATTTGAACTATACAGTTAGATGCTTGCTTTGTCCCCTTCCCGCCCTTCCCAGCGAAGTATTATCAATTTAAGGGGCAAGTTCGACCCCCCTCAGAGCGTGAGGATTGGCGAATTGATCACACGGAACAAACGAAAGCAAAGTCATCAGGGCGCCTATATCACACAGGCCAAGGAACACGATCATCATGTTGTATTGCAATCGCTTGAAATTCTCTCTATTTAGGTAGGTACGCAGAGCGTAGAGTAAATAGCCTCCCCGCTCGAAGGTACACGGTCCCATCCCACTCAGGCAGAGAGAGAGCCACTCGCTAGAGTCAGGTAGAGTATGTCGTCCTTGGATGCAGTCGGGCAGTCTACGAACTTAGCGACCCTAGGCGAGAGGCTTCCGCCACCGCGTCAGACTCGCCGCAGGAAGAGTAATCGAGAAACATCGCAGTTTTCCTCTAGCGTAGAGCTGAGGATCGGTGATTAGATGAAGTTGTCGAGATGTGCCACACCAATAAGGTGGGCGGGACCTTTAGACGTAATATCATTTTTGAAGAGCCGCCCCTGCGCCATACATGACTCGTTCCTCCCGTTTCCATGCCATTGTCCGTGGATGCCGTCCGCTCCGTTGACACTCATTTACATCCGCACGTCTAAGCGACAAGCCAACCTCCGGCCCTGAAAACCCCAAAACCAACAAGACGCCTCGTGCGCCAGTAAATGTCAAATGCTCGTATAATACGTCTAATTTTTGAGAAAGCAGAATGTTTAACGTTCATCATGTCTCACGATGCCGTCGTGAGAGTGGGGAGGGGACGGACAAGAAGGTGAGAAGAGATGCAGATGTTTTCTGCCATCGCGCAACCCAAGACGGGAGGACGAGCGAATTCCTGTGTGGCGACCAACCCGCCGAAATGGAAGTAGATTATCTTTCCGAAATGGACGGGTCTGTATAGGTTGCACAACTCCGCAGTAGGAAATGGGATATCGTTGCGTTGCTGCAATTGATTTAGATATTCATACAGGTCAGTGGTAATGCGTCTCGCTGCTGCGTCAAGGATCCTTGCGGCAAGTCGCGAATCTTTAGACTTCGCATTATCCTCGAGATTTTCTTCCCTTCTTCGGCTTCGGCGGCGGCGGGTCCTCACCGTGGAGGTGTCCGAGCTCGTCGATAGCCATGGTGTTCGTCCACTTGAGGCAGCGATAGCCGGCCGGCTCAGGGGTGGGTTGCGCCTTGGTGCGGGTGGTCATGCGCTTTGTCTCCTCCTTGGCTTCCTTCTCCTTATCTTTCTCCTTGTTGGACTCTTCGTCGGTGCTGAGGTACCTAGTCCGGTTCTCCATCCCCTCGACTATCTTCTCCTTGAAGGTTAGGATCTCCTTGCGAAGCTTCAGCTCGTTGAAGCCGCGCGGGTCGAGCCAGTTGAGGAGCGAGTCAACTTCGCTCGGACTGGAATAATAGCCCCATTGTCGAGCATTGAAGACGCTGGTGCGCCCTTCCTCCATCCGCTTCCTCTGCGGCACCGTCATCTTGAACTTGGCCTTGTACTCGTCCTGATACTCCGGCGCAAGGTCAATGTAGCCTTCCCGTTCCATATCATCCGGCCCCTGAACCCATATGCAACCGTTCGCGTAGCCCGCATCGGCTGTCGAGCTGTTTGGTAAGCCCCCGTAAGGCATGCCATTGCGCTCAAACCAGTAGTATCGGTTCCAGAATCTATCCCTTCCCAGAACTCGAGTGCGTCCACAGTCGGCCTCTCTGAGGTCGTTATCAATAACAGCAATTTCTTCCTCGCACTTCTTGATGTAGTCTTCCTTTTTCTGGATATCCTTCACGACCTTCAAGAACTGTTTTGACTGCTTCGGTGCCTTCGCAGCTAATTCGGCCTCCCTCTTCCGCTCTTGCTCTTCACGCTTCCGCTGGCGTTCAGCCGCTCGGTCACCGCCTCTCCGAAGGCTGCGACGACCGTGGGTCTCTTCCTCGGAATCAGCGACCTCGTCTTCCGGCTCGTCCGGGGTGTCTTCAGCATCGGTCATCTTGACGTCTCCGTTGATTTTGCCCTTTGCAGCTTCAGTGCCATCTTCCGGCGGCGAGGGAGGCATGTTATCCGGAAGGAGGATTTTGCGCTGGTCGTTTAGAACCTTGAGGTCCTCAATGCTATAATATGTCAGTATAGTACAGTAGATGATCTGAAGGTATTAAGACTATACTCACGCTTGTTTGCGATTTCTTTGCCATTCGATCTTCTCCTTACGGTAACCCGTCATTGTTTCGGCGCATTCCTCTATGTGACCGCGCATGGCCTTAGTATCGGCTATTAACATGCAGATGATCTGCAGAGCCGATATACGGAGATTCATATCAAGATTTCCGTACTGTTCGCGAACCGTCTCCCTGCTTGGCTCGATGTCCGGAGGCACGAGTTTGCCCAGTAACTCCTCACACACCTCAGTTTGACGAGGGTCCTTGGACAATTGATGCAGAAGTCCGACCATAATCAGCTCCCAGCCGCCGTCCTTGAACTGTCGCTGCTTCAAGTTCTCTATCCAGTCGAAGTCAGCCAGAACATCTGGCGCACGGTGCTTGACTGTCGGTTCCGGCGTCCCCTCCCTCTCGGCTGCCGCAGCCTCGGCCTTTATTCTTTCTGCCTCCAACTTGGCCAGGCTACTCCTAGTGGCACGTCCCGCTGGTTTTGGCTCTGGTTCAGGCTCGGGAGTCGGCATCGAGCTGTCTTGTTCCTCGTCCTCGTCCTCTTCGTCTTCCTCGTCAAGATCCGGCAGGGTTACCTGAAGCTTGCCTCCGTCCGCCTCGGCACTGACAATGTGTTTGAGAACCGCACAATGGATCTCGGTAAACAGCTGGCACGGCGTATCGGTGGAGGCGACTTCCATTGCTTGGACGAAGTCGTCGAAGGTGAAAGAGTCGAGCTTAAAGATTTCGCAATAGACATTCAGCGTGTTCCAGGTCTCCAACAAGGGTCCGATTGATTTCATTAGTATTTTGTCATTTCGCGCACCGCTGTCGACGACACCTTCAGGGGGGTCGCTGCACAAGAACTTCAACGCTGGTCGAACGTAATCCTCCCGGGGCTCTAACTGCAGGTCCTCGATAGGGTATTTCGGCGGAGGAGGGGGCGGCGGCGGTTCGGGTTGAGTAAAGGCGGGAGGCGGCGGAGGTGGCAGCATGTTATGTCGAAATGGTACCGGGAACTGAAAGGGGTTGTTGCCAGTCACATGTGGAAGGGGTCCGGGGTCCTCCCCGATAAACAGATTAGGGCCCCCTTTAATATGCGGCCCGGAATGAGGTGAAGGAGGTTGCTGCTGAGTCTTCGCTTTATGGCTCTTCGGCGCCGGTTTCAGTTCCGGCAGTCGAGCGGGACCCGTACCGAAAGGCGGGAAAGCACCAGCCATGCCATTCAACTCTTGCGGGCTATGGCCTGGTTGGTGCGCCTTCCTCTGCGCCTGATGCTGCTTTCGCTCAATAAGCTTGTTGTCGTATCGCAAATGCGGCGGGACACGGGTATCGATGTGATACTGCGCGGCCACGTCATGCTTAACCAACCACGGCGCTCCGGTCCACGACTCTCGTGTGACCGTCTTCTTGATGAACGACCGCAGAACAGACTTGGTGAATATCTTCCTGTCACGGAATATATGATTGCTGTCGACAACAGCCTCCTCGTCGGGGCGACCATCAATACTAGTGAAGTATCGCGAAATCGGCTGTGTCAGGGTTCCATCAGGGAGCACTTTACTGCCCAAGCGCGCCTTGTCTCTGACTATGCCTGACAAGCGCTCCCCATTGGCCAAGGTGATCGTGACGGCTTCGCCCGGGTAGTAGTCGGCTTTAAATTCTTCGTAGATCATGTCGACGAGCGTATCGATTCTCGATATCGTCTGAAACTGGACACGCCGTAATACGGGACCCTTAAGTGCCTCCGGAAAGGCCTGTTCGACTTCCTCGGCGCCGGCAAGCTATACGGTCGATTAGAGGCGCGACGGTCACGGCAGAAAAAAAGAACAATACCTACCTCACTCTTGAGAGCATCGAAGAAGGTCAGGCCGGAGTGACCAGATATTTGACATATGAATCGCGGCTAGATGGGGGGCGGGGGGTTCGGTCAGTCGCAAAAGAAGGGCCACACGCCAAGACAAGTTTAGTACTAACCTGATTGTAGAAGTCCATACTGGCGACATAGTCTTAGCAGGAGCTCATATCTTCACCCGAAGCATACGATTAGACTTACCGAGACAGATATTGCTCGTAACATAAAAATATTTCCCCGGTTTGGGGTATATGCCAGACCTGGGCGGCATATGTGTTAGCGGGGCATGGGTAACTGTATGCCGTGTAGGTTTCTATAAGTCACTTACCTCCAGGGCATCATCGTCGAGCTTTGGTGCCTGAACAAACTGCACCGGTTTCCGTTTGAAAAGCACCTATAGACGTAAGGGACTGTACTACTTCAGTATAATGGCTCGGCTACAACTTACCATGGCGGCGCAAGGAGTTATGTGGGAAGAGTAGCCGCAAGCGTAAAGATCTGCAAGGCTGAAAGTCAGCCTTACGCGTATTGACGACAGTGTAAGTGGATCCTGAGTGGATTGAAAGGCATAGAAGAGGTCAATTTGGCTTGCTGTTGGGGCTTTGAGGGCGTTGTTGTGGAAGTCAAAGTGGGAAAAGGACCATTGGCGGGAGTAGTCCGGTCTAGAGATAGGTAGGCAGGAGGAGGTGTAGGGTAAGGGTGTGCACGCATACATATACATATAAGGCTAAGTGAATCCTTTAGTTGTACGCGGTCAGAGCTGGGGAAGACGCGTCGAAACTCTCAAGGAAGGTGTTATAGTCGAGGTTGTGGATGCTAATGGGGCTCGGTTCGACCGACGCGACGGCAGAGGGAGAAGTTGTTGTAAAAGTTTTGTCCGTCTAGCCAAGGAGGCGGGCGAGGGAGGGAGGACTAAAAGTAGGTCAAGTCAAGCAGGTAGGCAAAAAGGGTAGGAGGACAATAGGTAGCTTAAGTACACACGCACTGACACACACACACACCTACATACTATGTACTGTACGTTGATGCACGTTTTTATTCTACCTAGTATTACTAGACCCAGACCCAGGTACGGCTCGGGAAGAATAAGACCAAAACCGGGGTGGGACACACCCACTCTTGACATTCTTAGTGGTCGACACCGAGAACGGCTGTGGGGATTCGCTTATTTGGGATGGGCCTCAACTCGCGGTCCACCCGGAGAACTACTCCTACCTACCCCATCACCTTTCTGCTTCCTATGTCATTCACGGCACCTTGCTCCTTTACCAACGTTCCTATACTCGATCTGCTCGCCACTTCCGGGGCAATCTATCGAGCTTTGAACTGGACGTAATCGTTAGCTTTTGAATGATTTACGTCCGATATACGATAGTCCTGGAATCCATAGGTAAGGGTAGCCCAATTCACTGCCGATTGCCTCCTTCATTGCCATAGAGCACCTTGACTGTTTTCAACCCAACAAAACGTCGCAAAGAAAAATCACAACTTCCAGTCCCATCTCCATCGCTTGATTCATTTATGGTATATATTCCGTATCATTCCGGCAAAAGTTGCGTCAAGTGCAGCCGGGTATCAGTATACCTCTGAGTCGATTACCCCTGTGTATGTCGACGAGGACACATTGAAATGCAGCTGAGGCAAGCGGGGCTCCGGAAGTCTATAACCTAATTCAGTGCAATACCTAAACCATGTTATGGTCAATGTATTCGCTGCGTGAGCTGTGTTTATTCATTCGGATTGTAGGACGGGTTTCTAGGGGTATGGGGCGCTGGTGAGACTCCCGGCCTGCCGTGGCAGGCCAGCTACGGAATTTAGACGCTGGAGTTTGGGCCAAACACTCCACCCTAGCAAATCCCAGCCCAATATGCCTTACATTACAGCAAAGTCCCTACGGTTAGCGCTGAACACAAACTCAGATGCTGAAAGCACCCACGAAATCGAACAAACAGGGATGGCCAAATAATCGTTTAGATGGTCTACTATAAGCATTGATATGCTCTGCTATCCTATCATACAATGAGGCTATTATAGCTGATGACGACTATGATGTGAAGTACACAGCCATGAATCCAATCCAGCTTCCTACCACTCCCACCGCCGAATATGAGCTCATAAACATCAGGGGCAGAAACTCGTACTCCTTCCTAAATATAATCTGATGTACGAAGGAGCAGTATAGGATTAGCGGAATGCTGATGGCAATGTAGAGGATGCTGAAACGATCAAGGAGGAACGTTCGCCGCCGGCTCGAGGCTGGTGCCAGGCGATCGAAGACCATCAAGAATAAGATCAGCCAGAATATAGTATAGACCGTCTTGATCGGAAATTCGGCAGGTGTGAAGAGTAATGGGAAGAGCGAGACATGGCCTGCTACAGCCAGGGGACGAAAAGCACTAAGGTGCCGTCGGTCCTTCAGAGCGATGAGGCTAAAGGGAATGATGACAAGGAGGATAGCCTTCTCATGAACATGCCACCCGAAGAGAAACGAGGCGTAACCGCAGAGTGTTACTGCCCCGATGAAGGTATCCCACGTAGGGCTGGCGTAGAAGAAGAGCTTGAGGAGCGGTATCACCTGGAAGAGAAGGGTAAGCCCGAAGCATATCCTAGGAGTGATCTCCGGGAGTACTGCGAATGCCGTATCCCCGACCAGGCCTCTAGTGACGCTGTGGAGTGCTTCTGTTTTGACCGGCAGTCCTAGCCGGGGAGCCACTGTGCTTTTGTAAGTCATGACCAAGCGCTCGGTTTTTAAGGGGCTGCATGCTTACCATATATCAATACCCTGTCCGTGAATGAGTACATCGCCCAGACATTCGGTGCCCAGTAAGCGTGGCAAAGTCCCCGCGAGAAAGGAAACAGTCTGCTAAGGATCTGAGGAATCTGGCCTTGGAGGGCAAACGGTCCGAACGCAAGCCCGAAGACAGCAAGGATCCCAGCGCCGAGCTTGACACAGTTTAGGAACTGTATATGGAAAATGGACTTTGGCGAAAGACAGTAAACTCTGAGGAGATAGACGAAGTAGGCGGGCGCGAGATAAAGATATATGTGTTTCATACACAAGAGTGCTGCAAAGACCAGGCCACTCGCCAGTAGACCCGACTTCTGGCGAGCCAAGACCAATGACACGATCAGGATGCCGTACATGGCGCCATTATACTGGAAGTGGATATGATCGATGATTAGGAGGCCTGGAGAAAGGAGAACAGAGATTGCTGCTGCTTGAGCAGCCCTCTTAGCCATGCCCTGCGAAGACTCGACGAATCTAAGAGGGGGTTAGTGTGGATAGATATAGATGCACTGAAACGAAAACACGAACAACTGGAGGGCATATATCAGAGCCAATTCTGTCGCGATGACAGTGAACCTCTGGAAGTAAACTGTCTGCCAGCTATCGTACTCGAGATTGTAGACCCGGAGCATAGCAGGGTCGGCCAGCTTGGCAGCTTGTGACATAACCCATTCGAAATATGCAAAGAAGGGCGGATAGTCGAGAGTCCATTCCGATGTCTTCTCGTAATACCAGTCCCATAACGGTAAGCTATGAGTTATGGCCAGCCAGTTCCTGTGAACTTCAAAATCGGTAGATTTGCTTTGTAGGGTCAGTCGGCCGACATCTTCCCTTAGAATATTAGATAGCACGTACTAGGCTGGGAAAAGGAGGATCTTGAAGGCAGTGGCAACAATGGCGCATTGCGCGATTGTCGGGTATATCTCACTCATCATCACCAACAGTCGTCTTGCGGACCATAAATACTAAAATTCATGCCTAATGTAAGATAGATAACCCTCTTCTTTAGTCGAGAAGCGCCGCTAGAAAGGAAGCGTACGCCGTGATGCATAGAGAAATGAAGTCAATTGCAGCTTGGCAGTTACTGTGGAGCTATTAGTAGGGTCGGTTCGGACAGATTCCGACCAACTATATCAGTTTCATATCTTATCTTTCAATTTCCTTGCCTTAGCGTGCTTTATTTCGGCGAGCTCAGGGCCCCGTTTCGAGCATTCGAAGTACTCCAACTGCTCTTCCCACTTTACTTTTAGTAACCAATTAAAACGCAACTTTCCGCAACTTCGAAACGAGGCCAATAAGGGTCCGGTTGTGGGCGCCGCTGTCGAAACTACTAATTTCTTCCCTAATTATCTTATTTAAATAAATAGAAATCTATAAACAAGGAAAGAATTTATTACGTAGCCATATTAAGCCCGTTAGGTATCAAACTTTACAAACACTTGGAATATAACTTAATATGCATATAGGCGTTTTTTCAATCTTTAAAAATGGAAATTATAGCTAGTACAGTTAAGTTTGGGAAATAAACGACCGCGAAGCTTGCGTGGCTGCGAAGTTGCATTATCGCACACCCGGTTTCCCACGTACATTTTAATATAGGAAAATCCCGTCTAGCAATTCTTTTACCCGTACGGGCTGTGGTTGTTAGATCGCAGCTATAAAAAGGCTTAGGTCAACAAAGTCGAATATATTTATGTTGCCGGATCGGCTACGAAGGTTACTGACTTCGGTAGCTGGATATTGCGCAATTGGTGGTACGAGCTATTCCGCAACCGCGGCTGACAGTAAATGCAACAAGCAGGCTGTCTTTAACCAGTATGGTTTGGTTTGAAACGAAAGATGGCAGGACTTCCTATTTTGAGAAGGGGGATTCTGTTCTCATATATGTACGTGTTTTTCTTCTTCCTCTTTCTTTCTTTTCCTGTATATAGGTAGCGGCGGAAATAGTTTACTATTCGTTCAATTAAAAGCATCATGTTCCGAATGGATAAAATACTACGTCTCACGACCTTGACGCTGGAATTGCGGGTATGCTACTAGATGTGATGATGCGACGTGATGATGTGACGATAGAGGAACAAAAAAAAAAGCCAAAAAAAGCCAAAAGAAAAAAAAAGAAGAGTTAACTTCTCTTTGATTGAGCGTGTCATCCTTAGTGCCAGGGGCCATGCTACTACATGAATGTTAGTGTCTTGAAGGGAGATTCGAACGCACGACTTTTGGAGATTACATCCTCTCTGTTATCGTTTCAAATTGGCCGAATGCCCGTAGGCGGAGTTTCGCCAATATTTGGCCCCAAATAAAAGCGGGGAAGGAAAACACCTGACTAAGCAATAGCGGGTGGGGTCTCTGTCCAAAAAAGGACATGTACCTACGTACTGCCGGGTAACTTTTAGCGCTACGTATCCCAAGCGTCAGAGCTACAGATTCAAGTGCACAGGGTGTCCTCTTGGCCGTCGAAGGCCATTAAACAGCAGGGAGCTGGGACTTCGGGACTGCTGTCTTTTCGCTCAACGGACCTGAATAGATTTCTTCCCGGTTGCAAATTGAACTGCTCCTTACCTGTTTTGTTCTTATGCCTTTCCCTGAATTACATCCTGCATCGTGATGCGTCTCCTACGATCGTCGGCCCTAGCTCTGGGCTTGGCAACAACAGCCAGAGTCGCCGAAGCCCAGCCTCAGTTCCTGGTCAACGAGCTGAGCTTTGGCCATACTGGAAGGTTCGCCGGAAATATACCTGTGAGAGAGACTGTCGGGCTATTCAATTGACACAATATGTTCCAGAATAAATGACCGGGGACAAGGCACAGTTCCGGGCTTCTCTATATCCGGGACGCCGAATCTGCCCGAGGTCCTGTCCAACAGGCTCATCCTCACACCGCCGGCGCCCGGAAACACGCGGGGCGCAGTATGGGCCGATAGACCGAATGAGTACGCCAAGTGGGTGGCCGACGTCGACTTCCGGACGAACGGTCCGGAGAGGGGGGGCGGTAATCTGAACATATGGCTTGCAAAAGGGGGGAACCAGGCCATAGGGCAGGCGAGCATATACACGGTTGGCCAGTTTGAGGGCTTAGCGCTGGTCGTCGACCAGTATGGGGGATCCGGCGGTATGATTCGGGGGTTCCTGAACGACGGGACCACCGACTTCAAGACGCACCACAGCGTCGACAGCCTGGCCTTCGGCCACTGCAACTACCCCTACCGGAACCTGGGCCGCCCTTCGCAGATCAAGATGCGCCAGACCGACACCGTCTTCAGGGTCGAAGTCGACGGCCGACTGTGTTTCGAGAGCGACAAGATCTCCATGCCTGCGGGGTACCACTTCGGCATCACGGCGGCTGCGGCCGAGAATCCGGACTCGTTCGAAGTCTTCAAGATGGTGGTCATGACGGAGGATCTCAATGCTAAGGGCAACGCACCTCCCCAGCAGCAACAGCAACAGCAACAGCAGCAACAACAAGGGGCGAATGCAGATGCCGTCCGAGACGCGAAGATGAGGCACTTCGGGCGGGGCCGGGGCGCGCCCCCGCCCCCGCCGGTGGAGGAGCTCAAGGACGAGCAGGTGCCCGACGAGGCGGCCGACACCATCACGAGCACCGCGGCGCAGTTCGCGGACCTGCACAACCGGCTGCAGAGCATAAACCACCAGCTGTCGACCATCTTCCGGACGGTGGCGAGCAACAACGCGCAGTCGGCGTCGCGGCACGACGACGCCATGGGCGCGCTCGACGAGCTAGCGGGCTCGCTCCAGGGCCTGCGAGGGCTCGCGGGCCTGCCCGACCGCGTCGCCGCGCTCGAGGGCAAGGTTGCCGACGTCCAGCGCGAGCTCAAGGACATGCGCGCCGACCTGCGCGCCCGCGTCAAGGACACCGAGCACGCCCTCAAGGGCTTCGTCGGCGACAAGCACGGCAACATGCTCGAGCACGTCGCCGTCCAGGCCTCCCCGCGCCACGGCAAGCTCATCTTCGTCATCATCGGCAGCCAGATCGTCCTGGTCATCGGCTACATCTACTACGAGCGCAAGAAGACGCTGCCCAAGAAGTATCTATAAGCGGGTGGAGGGGGACTCACCGGCCCGGTTGGTCGTGGATAGATCACGATAGAGGGATAGATAGAGACACCTGCAGGTACGTAGGGTTGGGTTCCTAGGAGGGATGGGCTAGGCGCGGGAGCGGGGCCTTTGTATAAAACCACTCTGGTTGCATGGCGTGGGTTATTATTTGCATGACTTTGTACCGTTCTGGCGAAAAGCGAAATGCATATGAATTCTTGGCGTTTTCGACACTACTTAAAGCTCGCTAGCTTTCCTAATGACAAGTGAAGACAGGCGTATATCTATGTAGTTCGGCTTGAATGCACCATGTTTACTTCCTTACGGCGGCTTCTGAAATGACCGCAAAATGCAAGACTCCGCGAATGCCCCCGAGCTGAAAACATCACAAAGACAAACTCAAGTCTCGGTCTACTTTTGCAAAGAGACAGAGACACCACACCACCCCTAGGTTCTCCACCCTAAGCCCTACCACATCGGTCTACCCTTCGCCCCTGACTTATCCTTCAACACATACCCACTTTCCCCACGCGGGCATGATCTTCAGCACGCATCACACATCATTCATTCATCGACGCCAATCTTGGGGGCCGAGGTCAGGTTCTCGCAGCCGTCGGGCGTGACGAGGACGCAGTCCTCGATGCGCACGCCGCCGACGGCCCAGTAGCGGTCGAGGGCGTCGAGGTCGAAGAAGCGCCGGTGCTCGCCGCCCTCCTTGAGGAAGTACGACTCGATGTACGACCGGCAGAAGTAGATGCCCGGCTCGATCGTGATCACCATGTTGGGCTGCAGGACGCCGTATTTCGAGGACGACGAGGACGAGGGCGACGAGGGAGAATGGGGCCGGGAGGAGGTGGTCGTGGAGGACGACGAGGGCCGCTTCTTGGGCGATGGTGATGGCGTCTGTGGTTGTGGTTGCGGTTGTGGTTGTTTTCCCTCGCCGCTGTTATTGTTATTGTTGTCGGTGCCGGTGCTGGGCGCCGCCGCCGCCGTCTGCTGCTGCCGGATCATGGCCCGGACCGTCTGGGGGCCGACGGGCCTGCGCTTCCCCCACATGCCCTCGCTGACCGGGCGAAGGAGTTCGCGGCTCAGGACGCTGGTGGACGGAACGGGTTAGCATCCACCGCGGCATTTTCCTCACAATCACTCGTCACCCTCACGAACATGCACCCACACATCTCCTCTCAGATGCCCACAAAACAGGCAGCGCAAGCAACATGACATAATTTAGAAGCGGAGGCGCCAAAGGGAAGGAAAACAAAACCAAAACTCACTCGTGAACGTCAAGTCCGACGTGGTGTCCCAGGCCGTGGGGGAAGAACGCGGCGCCAGTGCCGGCGCGGAAGATCTCGTCGGCGGAGAACTGGCGGCGAAAGATGCCGAGGGCCAGCAGGCCCTCGACGGCGACCATGGTGGCGTGGAGCTGGAGGTCGCGGAAGGCTACCCCGGGGCGCACGCGCGCCACGCACTCGGTCTGCATGCGCAGCACGACGTCGTAGATGGCTTGGGCGCGCGGGGAGAACTTGCCCCCCAATCCTAGGGGCAGAGTGCGCGTTACGTCGCTCGCGTAACACGCCCACTCGGCGCCCGCGTCCACCACCACGAGCTCCCGCCCCGCCAGCGGCGCATCGTTGGACCCGTAGTGCAGCGTCGACGCGTTGGCACCCGAGCCCGCGATCACGGGGTAGGCCTGCGCATGCGCGTTGCGCGCTATGCACTGCGGGTCTTCGTGTCAGTACAGGTTCTCTAGTTGCTTTGACGTCGGTTAGGAAAAGAGGGTGGTGATTCCGAGATAACTTCTGGGCGAGGGATCGCCCGACGGTGAAATCACGTTTTGGTGGAGGAGACCGCTCGCGCGCCAGAACACAAACAAAGACACGTCATCGAAGCACTAACCTCGCTTACGAAAGCGGCCTCGATCTGGCACTCATTGGTATAGCCCGAGAGCGCGCGGGCGATGACCCTGTGTGCGGCCGACGAGACCTCGTTGGCCTTGCGGATCATGGCGACCTCGTAGTCGGACTTGACGAGGCGGGCCTCGTTCATGGCGGGCATGAGGGAGCCGACGTCGATGCGCAGGCGTGGCTTGAGCTGCTCGAAGCCGTCGAACCGTGGCAGCTGCGAGGCGCGCAGGACGAAGAGGGCCCGCACGCACGCGAGCCGCGCCGCAAGGTAGGCCTGCAAGCCCGTGGCGTACTGCACGTCGTGCACGTCGCACCGCGCGAGGCAGTCGTCGGGCGTCGGCGTGCTGCCGAACCAGAGCGCCGTCGCCGGCGCCGTGTAAGGGATCCACAGCGTCAGCTTGTCTGCCGCGATGTCGTACGTCACCGAACAGCCCGGGAAGTCGGCCCCCGTGATGTAGTAGAAGCTGGGATCCGTTATGGTTAGCGCTAAACTGGGAGAAGGGGAGCGGACGGCAGGGGCGATGAGTGAAAGGGTAGCCGGAGACTCACTATCGGCGCTGCCGAAAAGGTGGCCCTTGATCGGAGTCTTCCCATGTCTCTTCTACCTGTCCCGGGAGGTAGATAATCCCATTCTGTGCTCCTAATATCTCGGCAACCTTCCTTGCGTGCAGTTTGGCTGTGCGAGTCAGACGCCATCCACAATCAGATCTCATATTAGGTCAAAGTACAACCAGAATGTGTTCGACAGTCTATGCATCGTTGCGGCCTTGTCACTCGACTCGGTGATACTTCCAGTTGAACAGTTGCAAAGCATTGCGAGCTGCGGAAGCTGAACGCCGTGAGAAGTGCCCTACAAAAGCACTAATAGAAAAGGAGATACGCCAAAGTCTTTCGACAAGATAATCTCAAGATTCAGGAAATGCACGTGTGATAACCACATATGTCGATCCTCTCTCGCCTAGGCGACTTACAACGAGCAGCGCCATGGCTGCCACGATGGTGACCAGATGCTTCTAGAGCAGACAGTGAAATGCTAGCAACTCACCAGGGAACTTCTTCGGGAGCTCGATCGGCTTTTCCTTGGGCGCCTTGATTTCGATGGAACTACGCACGTGAGCATGTTTGCATCAGCAAGGCAGGTCATATACATATAGGAGCAAGCGTATACGGATGGGATGTGTCGAAGCGGATATCGAAGAGACAATACAATACATACAGGGCATCGAACTCGTCGTCGATGAGGAGATCGTGGTCGATGTTGGTAGCCTCCATCGTCACCAGCACCCTTTTGCTGTAGCTGCCCAACCTAGGCCGGCCGCCGGACGGACTTAACCACGGATAGGAGGGCTTCATTCCGGGTCGCCGGGTTTTGTGTATAGACTAGATAGGTCGTTAAAATCGAGAATATAATCCGATGTGTTATTGCGAGCCGCAATCACTTTGCCAGAGTTATCTTAGGTTAAAGTTAACTTAGTATCGAGAGCGGTAAACTATTTGGTTTGCGATCCATATACGAACATACCGCTTCAAGCCCGCCGTTGCAACACACATGCACGGCTCGCTAGCTGTACATACCTGAGGTACCTGATCTATGTAGCCAAGGCACGTCAGCCACGTAGATGTACGTGTGTTAGGCTAATGGCGGCCCAGCACGAGAGCCTCCCCTTCTTGGCAGGAACGCTAAGTTAGGTCGGATTTCTGGATTGGATATTAATCAGGTACTAGGAAGCACTAACCTATTAGGGCTATATACGCACACGGACACATCATACGTACCATCCATGTGCATACTAGGTACATTCAGGTTGATAGACGTACCACGTGGTGACACCCCCTCAGATAGATGAGCATACCCATATGTATAGTATGTGTGTACAAACGTGTATGAAGGCAAATCAGGTCGGTTAGAGGTAGACAGGTCAGCAACGTTATAGGTGCGTTAGGTGTGTTCCAATAGGACCAGCGGCATGAGCGTCGGTGCGGCAGTCGAGTTGGCGTCTTTAAGCGGTCACTTCCTACAGGTTGTCGAGGGAATCGGGCGACACCGCAATACGGGCCCGCAGTTACCTATAGGTAAGTGGAAGTGCATATAATACCTTATAGTCTTGTAGTCTGGGAGGTCTGGGAGGCTGGTATACCACTCTCAGTAGTAATTCCTCTACACCACATCCGTCGCCTGTCTGAAGGAGAGGCACGACCAGCCTACAGGTACATTTGCCGTACTGGTATTGGCTGATTTCGTATGATCCAGTCACCTCTACTCCGTACATCGTGCCAGCGGTAGACCGTACTGTCTTGGTATTCGATCTTTCCGCCGGCACCGCGTTCCCAAATTCCGCCCCGCTGCCAAGTCTTAGTCATTTACCACAGTTTCCCCACTCCCACTACTTCTACCTATTCACCGCGGGGAACAGGCAGTGGCCGCCTCGAACTTAAAAAACGTTATTTGTGGTTCTTGTGTTTGGGTATCAAAAATTGCAGATCGCCGATCTCCCCTCCCGTTCTATAAATCAGGTACGGGAGAGGGTGTAGGCCTAGATAGATAGACACGAAGTCCTCCGCTCCACCTGTATATACATCGGCCTTCATACGCTCAGTCCCAGCTTGCTGGGGAAAAAAATTTTGTCGATGATATGTCCCGAGCCCCGCCCCTTTCTATGTAGCCGTTCAGTCCCGTTAAAAAGGATAATATAGAACCCTCCTTTTTGTATGTCTCGTACCAAATATGCTCCGGTTTCACCAGTCGGGATATCACTGGTCGACATTTTAACACATCTCTCCCCATCCTCCCAAACTCCGCTCCTGGTGCCATCAAATAATAGAGAACAGTCGTAAGCATGGAGAGATTGCCATTAAAAAAAGGTTTATCATCTCGTTCTGGAGGCCTAATCGATTCCGTGTTGCGGAAACATTCCATGCCAAGGAGTATTGGCCAGTAAGTCCTCAGGCTGTCTCGGTGGTCGACGCTGTCGAATTGGTTGCGCCATCTGGAGCCGATGCGGATGGATAATGCGCCGTACTGACTGATGTTGGAATTGAGGTTGACCCTGGATTGGGAGTTGAGGTGGTAGCAGAGGCGGAATCTGCGGTATTTGTTGCATGGGTAGCGTCGGGTCCGTGTACATGGCGGCCGGGAAGTCGAAGCCAGGATGCGTCTGGGTATTCATCATATATGGCGGAAGAGGTCCCAGTAGCTGGCCCTCGATGTTGTCGTAGAGATTAGGCATGTAGAACTGGGAAGGGTCGTGAGACGGCATTCCTGGACTGGCGCTAGGAGGTCCGGGTCGCTGATCTCCGAAGTCGACGCGAGGTTGGTTGGGATACGCCAGCGGATCCCCTGAAGGGAACATCATAGCATCTAGACGGTGAATCGGGTTAACCGTCCCAGTTGTTTGCTGCTGCAGAAAATGGGTTGCATCCTGGAACCCCGCAGTAGCGGCCGAATCTGACGACGGGGTAGACATGTCTAACGGCGAAAACTGGAAGCCCGAAGAGAACGAGTCGCCGCAGTCTTGGGGCTGCAAAGGAGTGTCATCGAAGGAGATCGTTGGTTGGGTCGACGCGACCGAGGATGTTCCCGACTCCGTCAGCCCGCTTTCCTGGCTCTGAGTTCGGGACGATTCGACCTGAAAATGCGAATGAGACGATGCCGACAAAACGCTAGCGGCTCTCGAACTAGGTGCAGGGCGTTTCTTGGAAGAGGAAGACCTCGCTTTCACCCTCTTGAGGCTGTCGGGGAGTTGCTCAAAGATAGTCTTTAAAATTTAGCCCAAACCTCGTCAAAGTTTCGAGGATGCAGACAGTGTTGACTTACATTTAGAGCGCTAGATATCTTATCTGCGGCCAGACATGTCCTCGCCAGCCCGCTGATCATCTCCTTGCCCGCAATAGCATCCGCCAGTATTTCCTTTGAGCCGTCCTTATCCTGGTTTTCTAGAACGAAGAAAACTAGAGTGAGGATGGCGAAGAACTCGGTAAAAAAAGTGAACCAGTAGGGCCCAACAAGCGAGACCTGTTTCCGCATTTCTAACCCGATATGAACGATGTTACGAGCAACGGTAATGCCGGCGGCACCGCAAGCGTAACCGCGCTCATCGATGCTCTTGCCGGCGGAAACTCGCGGCGAAACGTAGTGCAAAAACGGCCGGTAGAGAACCATCTGGACATGAGCGAAAGTAAAGCGCAGAAGGTTGCGGACCCTGGATGACAAGGAAATAGTCAGCTTCGTCTTAGCCTGGAGTTGGTTTTGAAACTGCCCTAGGGAAGAAATTCGTCTTCGAAATGACGAGGCTCGAGTCGCTTACTCACCGAACAATCTCATCCGGCCCTTCGGGGTTCGGCCGCCAAGTCAAAGGGAGCTCCTCGTTCCATTGCTGCAGTTCCTCCTCTAGCTCCTTCACCTTCGCGTAACTAATCGAATATGAGGCGTTTGCTTGCTCCTTCCCTGGCCCCTCGGCCGCTTTCTGTTCTATCCTTTTTAAAGGGTAAATGCTTTTCACCGTCTTACCCAGTATACTCATGAGCTTCGCATGCGCATTGAATGCCTCGAAGAAAGAAGGTGTCCCTGGAGGCGGACTAATTATTCCGCCTGCCGTAATGAATTGGTCGTCCACCGGAGTTGGCAAAGGTTGATCGATATCCTCCTCGTTGAGCAGCAACGGAAACCCCAGCAATGCTGAGACATACGTATCAATCTGCCGGCATACGTAAAAAACTCTTCGCCTGGACTCCGACTCGATGGGGTTGATTTGCGTTTGGGGGAAGTGACGGTGCAGACCCATTCTCAAGGCAGACCGCAGGGCGATACCAACGAAGCCATAACAGGTGCTGAGGTTAGAAATCGACTGGATGAATAATATCATAAATAACAAAGCCTGGAGAGACGTAAGATCCCGGCATTCCGTAATATCTTGCAATAATGCTCTCGCCGCGTTATAATACTGAAGCCTGGAAACAAGCGGTCGAGTTAGTGCCCAACTGTATCATTCGTCTCATACACTATCAAATACGACCTACCCTTGGTCAATCGCGACCTGATACGGTAATGTCCCCGGCAACTTTCTATCCTGCACATTATACATACAGCCGAGAGCCATGACCGAGTATGCTAGTGCCAGATTCCGGTTGTCTTCTGCCTCAAAACCGCCTGGTGACTTCTCATAGAGACCGTTCAGCATCTCAAAGAAAGAGGGCTGGTGGACAATTCGCAAAAGGCAGGTGGCGTTGCTTAGAGACTCGGAGCATAAGGCTAAAGCTGTCGACTTTGGGGGTAGCTGATGCAAGTGTGGAGGATTCGACGCTGACCATGGGGAACTCGCAGAAGATTTAGGCGAATCGAGAGTCACAACCCCCGAGGGTCGAGGTGATTTGGATATCGACGGCAGTTGGTGATCTCGACCAAGAAAGGCACGAAAGTGATCCTTCATTCGTTTAAAGAAGACAGATCCAGACGACGTTCCATGAAAATCGTAGTCGCCCTTTTCGTTGAGTTCGAGTTGCCCAACCGAGTCGATCATGGAGCGCAGCTGGGAGTCTCTGGCTGAGGAGCTCGAGGAGCCCGGCTGTTGACCTTTGAGCGCGGCCGCCTGAAGCCGAGCTTTCTCTCGCATACGAAATTCCTGTTGGACCGACGGGTCGAGGTTCGGGTCATTGAGATCAACATCCGGCATAAACTTGCGGAGTAACGTCTCTGCCCTGGACAATTTGTTCTCCAGCGCCTCGATGTACTGTGGCGCCGGGTTCCTGCGCCGGTTAGAGGGCTTGTCGTATGTGCATTCTGATATCAGTGGTCAGCAGTCGAAGCTTAGAGGCCCAGGGGGGGAAGGATGGGTCTACCATAGCTGTAAACCTGGCAATGGGTACATGGCTGTCGGCCATCACACTTTATCTTCTTGCGACGACATCTATACTGTTAGCGACGAAGTGGAGAGGGACGGGGAGATTAGCTTACTCGTCACAGGCCTATTGTAGGTACGCGCCATATCCGCGTACGCCTCTTTTCCAGACGGGACCAGCCCCGCTGGGAAGGAGCGCAGCGGAATTAGGCACATCTTAACGTCAGCAAAACTTTCGAATGTTTAGGAACGTTCACACGCGAGGCTCCTTGCGATACGAACTCTACATCGCAAGTGCAGACTTACCCGCGTTACTCTCCGACGCTTCTGGAGCGGTACAACCGGCGCAGCGCCGGACGACTCGGCGGTGCCACCTGTGGGTTGGGTTGAGGACAACGAGGGCGCTCTCTCACTAAGGGACTCAGCATCTTGAACCTGCGAGGCAGATCCCTCTTCGTCAGACAGTTCGGCTTGAGGCGAATTTATGGACTCGTTTTTGACAGACGCCGTGCGACTTCCAGGAGGCTGTGATGGATGAGAAGGAGGTGGCATGTCCGTTTGGGTAGGGGTTACCATGACGTCCTCCCGTGAAAGGTGAGAAACAGCCCACAGCCGTCCTCTTTCGGGTTCTTTACTTATTCAGCAGGTAGAAGCTGAGTGCTCGTCGCATTTTGTGAAATGGCTCCCCGCTACTCCCGCGCTAGCCGGCTGCTGAGACTGCGTCGAAAGGCGTTGACGCGCCGCGCAAGAACCAAGCAGAGGACGGAAACGAAACCGTAACGAGGGCAGGGATCCAGTCCAATCGGTGTTATCCTAGTAAGGAGCGTAGAGATGAACCTTTAGAATTGTCTTCCCTAGATGCTCCGATGTGCCAACAGGCGAGGTGCGAAGACGGTGAGCTAAACGACAAGAGTTTAAGGATAGGTAGAGACTGTCTGAGGGATTGGCTAGGGAAGACTGGGGAAGGGATGTCAGTCGGGACGGAATTGAGGGAGGCGGAGGGTGCAGATAGGCGTAGGACACCCAGTATGTCAGGTCAGCAATCAGTAGCAGGACCCAAGAAGTAAAATTAGACGTAGACTAGAGATACACGGGACTAGTAGTGATGGGCTACTATTACGTAGAAGTTATCTCTGAGGCTGCTACAAGTAGAGGCATAGGGCTTAAGATAGAAAAGCACGTGTAGTAGGGTAGAGTTGATAAGTGAATGGGTATCAGACAATACTGGCACTGGGGACTTGTGGGATGTTTCCCTTCACGCCTCGGTACGGCTGACGGCACCGCTAAAGGTTGGTAAGCGAAGTGCTCAGACTTCAGAATGAAAGCACAACACAAGTCCTGCTCGAAATGAGGGCGAGACCGTTGTACGCCCTAACAGGTAACGAAGGAAGTCTCTGGAGTCTGAGTTCGTTAGAAGAAGGTTGCTATCAGACAAGACCGCTTGGGAGGGATAGTCAGGCCGGGAAGAAGCGGCGGCGGCGGAGACGTATGTAGTAACTTAGTTTGTAAAGTCTCGTCGGTAAAAAGTGCGACTATAATACCCAGATAAGTACTGTAGGTTTCGCTTAAGAACTCGTCTCAATTGGGGATGGATTTGATAAGGCTCGAGGAAAAAGTCGAAACAGATCGATAGATGGGGGTGGAGGAACGGGATCCCCATTGCTCCATTGCTCAGGCAGAGAAGAAACAGTGGCCGAAGATATACATGGTGCTGGGTGTGCGCCGAAGGTCATTTCGACCTTCCCTGAGTAACTTGCAATTCACGCTAGGGACCCATGTAGTACATACATCAACGGTGGAGACAACCTTAAAGGCTTAGATGGACACTATGTCGACACTATTCCTGGGTAACTGACTGGGTAGTAGTTACGTATGTACCATAACGTCGAACCTCGAACGATCCCACCATCACTCTCTCGGCCGAAGATTGGATTTTGCAAGATAAATACCTAACCCTACTAGTTGTGTAGTTCTGACTAAGCTATATATATGTGAAATGTAGGTATACTGCGTCAACAGGGAAAATGTTGATATACTTTGCGGGCCCTGAAAGTTACATCTTTATAAAGGAGCTAACATGTTAAGTGGCTCTTTCGGGTTACCGTGTAAAGGCAAGTAAAAGTAGGATTATTACCTAAATACATGTAGGTCTGCAGCAATAGATATGGAACTATGTACCTAGTACCTACATAAATGAATCAAAGGCGTGGAAAATCTTGAAGAGCTGTGTCGTGAGGGCAGATAATCTATATGAACGTACAGATATACTGCATACATGATGCGAGGAGTCCTAGGTATCTGAGTAATAGCGGTCCGGAACCGACTCATGTGCACAAACGACTGCCGACTCTAAAACTAATACAGTCGTCAGTGTCGGTTCCCGTTACCCACCTCTTGATCTACTTGCCAAGTAGTAATTTTCCATGGCATCAAGACTTCGAAGTCTCAGCGTCCCCGTCTAAGCCGGGCTTGGCCATTGGCTCACCATGAAAGCTCTATATACTGAGTATATCTCTGCCCATGCATGCTTGTGAAAAGCCTGGTTGTGGGGCTGGCTGCACTAAGTTCACCAAATTTGACGGTCTCTCCGTTCCTGGATATTCTCATAGGGCGGTCGGTGTGGTGGTTTTGCATCATCAACATCTGTTGCCTTCCTTATTTCGGGGTTCTCTCGGCAAGTGTGTGCGTGCTATGGGTATCCTTCCAGCAGTTTTCCAGCGTCGTGGTGCTAAAGGATCATAGCAAAGCATTGCCACGTTTTCGTGGCCGACATGTCTCCGTCCTACCGTCCCGTCGCCGTCTCCGACAGCATGGTATTCTGGGGCTGCGACGGCACCTTGGATACCCTATCTTGTTTACCGAGTAGGTACGGCAGTTCCACGAATTTTCTCCAATGTGGGGAAGGCGTAATATGATATACTTAAACGCTGATGGAACTAGGGCCGGCGGCACATTCTCCTTCTCCTCGTACTGTAGGTGCCCAGGTGTCAAGGCGTCACCATGAGTACCATGGCGAGCGAGCGAAGCCTATTCTAGTGCGACAGCGGTCGGTGCGCAGGTGGTCATCGTTCTTGAGTGCAGCTCTAACGACAAGGTATGCTTGCACAGAGTAGGTACTACAAGCCTTGTGGCTGTCTTTTCAGCCCGACTAGGATCTGGTCACTATGGGACTCATCTTGGCGTATATACGAGGTACGAGTGTAGGAGGCTCGAAAGACCCTGTCAAACCCAGCGGCGGCGCCGCTCCAACATGACGGTACCCATCCGTAGCGGCTCAGTTCAGTTTCTCTTGCCCAAATATATTCTCTCTCTGTTGTGGCAGCCAAACCGGCATGGTGTAGGAGTGCGTTGAAGCTGATGAACGAGAAAAGGGCTCGGTAATAACCAACCTAGATATCTCAGTAGAGATCCCGAAGATAAGAGCCGTCTTGTGACCTTCGGTCCCGGTGTCTTCGTCATGGAGTTCGTCCGCTCGAAGCAATTGCTTGAGAGCCCCGGCCAGCCTCGCTACCGCCCGGGAGGCCTCATTCTCCATATCCTCCTCCGTGTGGTTCTTAATTCATACTTTGAAGATACTGGAAAGGAAAGCGCTCACAGGGCTTTCTCGGAAATTCGGCACATAGGCAGACTAATCGAGACAAGCATGGCTTGCCAATCCTTGGCTCATATCCACTCGGATCACCAGGAGAACCTGGAGTCGTAGAAGACGCTTGATTGGATACCTCCTTCCATGCTTCGAATGCAGGACCAGATGCATCCAATCATCGCCGTAGCCCCAAAGGAGGCTAGGACGTTGGCTGCATGCACAACTCGGGTGTCCGAGGCATTCCAAACCAGGCCTCTTTTAGCACTGTAACGCAAACAATACCTGCCGGGGTACGTAATGATAGATGTAGCGAGTGGTGGGGTATTACGTCGATCACTGAGGTATAAGACACGAGGAACACAAAACGTCCAATGATACTTTTCCTCCATTACAAGATATGCTTAAATTTACAATCGCACCATATCTCTTAATAATGGTGATGGCCTGTTCTTTGTTTTGTTGTATAAGAAGCTTATGCTAGTAACGTATTTAAAAGCTTATATCATGCATAGTATATTTAGTCATGCCATGCTAGAAATACTACAAGTTGCTCTAGTATTGTCTATTGCAAGTCGAACTCAAGCCCGGATATACCAGGGTTAATATTACAGCCAATGCATCTGCGCCAACAGGCCCTACACCATCTGGCTGACCAGCCCGCATCCAAGAACACAAGGAGACCGAAACCTGGGACTTTGACGCTTCAGGGCTTCAACGGGATCCAGTCTAAAGGCCATGTATAACGTCCTGGGCTAGTATCTACGCCGACGTCATTAGACTTTTGCATATTTTTATAAGACGTACATAGTTACGAAACCCCTAGCCGGTAGATCAACGTAGTGTAAGCCCAAAAGAATTATTATCTATCCATCAGATTTCAAGTGGGTTGGTTACCTACGTTTCGAGCGCTTTCATATATGGCCTTACGCGGGACAACAAGATGTAGTAAGCTGTACATAGGTATCCATATGTGACAATGGAAGATGTTATTAACAATAACCATGGCCCTGTAGCCCGTGTTTGTTTATATTGGCATTCTACGCCTATATACTCATTATCTACCTGTGTATGTATACTTAGGGGTTGATAAGAAGGTAGCAACGCTGGATGAAGTATTGGGAATCTTGAACTTGGACGTCAAATGCTGGTGGTTGAAATATCTTGTCAGGTACGGGGTGACATATTTCACCCCGCAATGTCTTATGTTAAGCAAGCATGTGATTGAACTGGCTGACGGAGCGCTATACATCCACGGATAGCACTGGCCAGAGACAGTTTCCGTCCTGCCGTATCAGAGTATGTACTTACCTTATTAGGTAACCTGGCAGCCCTGGAAGCTCAGCAGTCCTCGGCTTACGGGGGGAACCTAAGGGGCGGAACCAACAGTAGCTACCCCGCGGAAACGACCAGAGCTCGCCAGGCGTTCTCACCCACCTTGCTTACCTCTCTATCTTCATACTTATGCACACATATCTATCTATGGTGGGTACCTTAAGTAAGGTTTGATATTGGAACCTCCCGCTTCCCTTCCTGCAGGCGTCTTATTCATCCACATTGGTGGCAACAAAGCTTGTGAGCTGAAATCAGGATAGAGAGGTCGGAACTTGAGTCACAACCGGCACCGGCACCGGCACGACGGCATAATAGCCCGGTTCCCATTTCCGGCGCCTTTTTCCGCTATCCCAAGTCCCAAGAAGTTCCATCAGCCTCTAAAATCTCCCGCAGCATCGGCCAAGCAAACTCTATACACATCTAGCTGCTGCAAGGAACTACGTCATGGCGGCCGACCAGCAGAATCATATTCTGGCCTTCTTCACCGCCATGGAGAACCAAGGCGGACACATCGTGAGAGGTGCGCAGAGACCCTGACGCCAGAATCCCCAGCCAGAATTGACTTTACTGACGTGGGGTCCCGAGCCAGAAGCACCGAAGTTTGATCTGGACCTGTACATATCGAATTACAAAGGCAAGCCGCCCTCTTTTCAGCTACTACGTCTCATCGACGTCTAGGATACACCCTGGTCTCGTAATCCTATCCCTTTATGGTACCTTTTCCTGACATATATATATCTCTGTGCCAGGCCGAACTCGTTTCCCACGGCTCCTCCTAATCGGACAGTCCTCGGTGCCGTTATGTGTCGATGCGCTCAAGGCTGCGATCCACGAGGCGAAGAGAGGCAGGGATATCCAGCGATACCGTGACGCCTGGGAATGCATCCGGATTGCTGCCCCCAGCGAGCCTGAGGCTCAATGGGATGAGTCTTGGGTGGCAAACACCGACAGACAGAACAAGATGGACACGCATCGGCTCGAAACTGAGCTCAAGGGATACAAGAATAACTTGGTAAAAGAGAGCATCAGGGTATGGCCGCGCCATCGAAGCCTATAAAGTGGGCTGTAGCTGACATATGGTTCAGATCGGACATCGAGACCTCGGTGAACACCTAGAGTCTATTGGAGACCTGGGCGGCGCTATCGAGACGTACACAAAAATGCGACCAGACGCGAGCACCCAATACCATATATTGGACGTGGGAAAGCACGTCATTGGAATTCTTTTGCAGAGACGAGATTGGCCCAGCGTGTTGGCGAACGTCAGTAAGGTGGTGGCCGGCAACGCGGACGAGGATCAGAAAGCTCTACAGCCCTACCAGAAGATGGTTTCCGGACTGGCACATCTCGGATCTGACAAGTACTACGAGGCTGCGAGGTGCTTCCTCGAGGTCGGGGATCCGCTTATCTGCCAGCAGCACAACGACATTGCTAGCCCTAACGATGTTGCCACGTATGGAGGACTGACAGCGCTTGCTTCTATGGACAGAGCGGAACTACAGACTCGCGTCCTCGAAAGCTCAAGCTTCAGAAACTACTTGGAATTGGAACCTCATATCCGCAAAGCCATCTCCATGTTCGTCAACGGGAGATATTCAGCATGCTTAAGCATCCTCGAATCGTATCGCGCCGATTATATGCTCGATATCTACTTGTGCCAGCACGTGCCATTACTCTTCTCCCAGATCCGCAACAAGTGCATCGTGCAGTACTTCGTACCATTCTCATGCGTCACTCTGGAGAGCATGAATGCGGCCTTCGCTAAGCCAGGAGAGTCCCTTGAGGCGGAGCTGGTCAGGATGATCAAAAGCGGCGTTCTTAAGGCGCGCATCAACACCATCGACAAGGTATGAGCAAATCCACGTTTTCAGTAACCACTTAGCGATAGGGGTGACTAACGCGATCAAATTCAGCTGCTCGTTGCAGTCTCGACTGATCCCCGCATCGCGATGCAGACCAAAGGTCTAGAGACGGCGAGGAAGTACGAGAAGGAGGCATTGGAGCGAATTCGGCGCATGAGCCTCGCGGCGGCCGATCTTGAGGTCAAGGGCGCTGCCAAGAAAGGCCTACCTAGCCTCGGGGACCCGTGGATGGACGAGAGCAAAAGGCAGGCGGGCGCAGGGGATACGGCAATGACCTAGGTCAAGGGTGGGTGGTCACAGATATGCCGTGTCATTTCCAGCTTCCGGGCAGTGACAACGTGCAGGCTTTACATTGCATGGAAGGGGTTATGGAGTTCGGAATTTGACGTCTTACGGAGAACACCCCTCATCATGGACGGGGGACCATGGGTTACAGGGAGACGGACAAATAGTCATTATGAATATCAGTCACGGTGTAAGAACCGAAACGTAGAGTAGCCGTAGACCCTCCGCAAAAACGGGCCCCAGGGAAGGGGAAGCCGATTTCGTATTGTTACTGTTATTATCTTCTTTCCGTGCTTTCCCGATTCCGCCCTCGCTCGTATTTGTCGCCCGCTATTACCCCATCAACTGCCTGATGTCCTCGGGCGGCCAGCGGACCTGGGCGAAGGTGAGGCAGCGCTTGATGCTCTGCAGGTACTTGCGCGTGACCTCGTCGCCCATGATGTGGCTGCGTTCACCGCCGGCGTGCAGCTTCTCGCGCGCGCTGCGCTCGTGGATGCCCACCATGGTGACGCCGATGGGCCAGGCGGCCTTGCCGATGCTCAGGCGCAGGTAGCCGTCGTTGGCGTCGACGTAGCGCCGCTCCTGCGCCGCCCGCACGATCTCCACCATGGGCCTCAGGATGTCGTCCTCGAGGTCCCCCTGCTCGAACCGCCGGAACAGGGGCCGCATGTTGTCGCGGCTCGACGTCATCGCGTTGATGGCCGCCTTGCTCGCGAAGGTTAACTGTTGCTGTTGCTGCCGAGTGGGAGAGCCGTCCTCCCCTTGTTTCTGTTGTGCCGCTTGTTGCTGGTGTTCTCGCGCGAGCGCCGCCTCCCACTCCCGCAGCACCATGGTGAAGTAGGACGCCAGCTGCCGGAACAGGTACTTCCGCTCCTCCTTGGACTGCGGCACCGTCTCGGGGACCTTCATGTCGGCCTCGTCGACGAGCCGCAGCGTCGTCGGGATGGGCCCCGCCGTCACCACCGTCGTCAGCCGGCGGTACCGGCGCAGGCGGCCGCGGTGGAACTCGCCGAACAGCGCCGCGGGCTCGCCGAGCTCGCGCAGCCTGCGCACCAGCTCCTCGTCGGGGATGTCCTCGTCTCCCTCCTCGCCGCCGCTACCGCTACCCTGGGCGCCCTCGCTCCCGGCCCGCGACGGCGGCACCTCGGGCAGCCCCAGCCTCCGCCTCCGCGCGCGCTCCTCGGCCGCCGCCGCCTCCTCCCGCCGCCGCCGCGTCTCCTCCTCGAGCCGCCGCCGCTTCTCCTCGCGCGCCCGCGACTCCGCCAGGGCCTCCTCCTCGCGCTTGCGCTTCTCGGCCGCCTTGCGCGCGCGCTTCTCCTCGAGCGCCGCCTGCTCCGCCCGGTACGCCGCCTCGCGCGCCGCCTCGGCCTCGGCACGCCTCATGTACTTTTTCTGTTCTGCCGTGCTGTTGTTCGCCTCGTCGGGGGACGGTGAAGAGGCTTTGGTGGTGGTAGTGGGCGGTGTTGGCGCTTTCGCTTTCGCGATCTCGCGGGACATCAGGGATGCGAAATCCATCTTGGGGGCGAGGGATTGTTGATTCGCTTCTCCTCTTTTGCGAGTGATTGTTTCGTAAGGCGCGTGGGAGATAGATGGATTGTCAGATCCTGGTTCGAATCACACGTGGTTCCTAAGACTAAGTCGAGATATTGGTACGGAACTGGGTGGGTGGAGGAAGAGGTTTGTTTGCCTGAGAAAGTTGGTTTCAGTGGCTGCTGGACGTGGAGGGTTAAAGTTAGAATCCGGCGCGTAAGAAAGAGCCGCAGTGGGTTGTCGGAGAATTTAGACGCTAACGTTAGCTCCAGTACGTTAACGTTAGTGGCAGGCGGCCAGCCATGGAGCACTGGGTGCGTGCCGATAGCCCGGTTAAGTACTTTTCTGTAGGTATTGTACCATGGAGAATCTTCATGCTGGGGGTTCATAGAGCCCTACTCTGTGCTTCCTAGCGCTCCAATGCTTACCATCTTCAGAACGTCATTCAGTTAGCTCTCGATTTACGATCCATCCAGTTCCTGTCCGTGCCGCCTACCTACCTACTTGGCCGGTTTTACATGACATACCATATTAAAACTTATATGTGCTGCTATTACCGCATTGTGTATAATGACTTGACACCTGGACTCACCACGTCACTCTCAACCTCGTAGACCAGTTTGGTCCTAGGAAAAGTGATTATCGCAAGAGAAGATGGACCGACACACAACTCCACCGTTCATGGTGCAGCTATTCTATCGCACCGGCGCATTCCACAGGCGAGTACCTCTCCTATGCCATCTGCGACTGCGACACACCCGATCGCATTATATTTTCGCTTACGAAGGGGAAGATAGAGCTATCCACCTGAGCTAATACGATTCCCAGACCCGATGAATTCGCGACGACATCACTACCACCTCACCTTACAATACACACCTGGCCAGACTGCACCCTAACCGAGCTTACGCACCACGTCGCCGCCGCCTCCTCGCCGTCATCGCTCCCACTCCTCCCCGACCCAGCCATCGGCACGCGCCTCGCCTACCGCCTCATCTTCGTCGACACGCGGAGCGCACCGGGCGGCGGTGCCGGCACTAGAGGAAGCGGCCTCGTGGCCCCGCGATACACGGTGAAGGAGCTCGGCAGCGTGGTCATCGGGGACGGCGGTCCCGCGCTGGACCCGAATGTCATCGTCAAGGCTGATAAGATAACGCTCGACGGCCCCGGCTGCGGCGATGGTGGCAATAACCACAGCGACAACAACAACAACAACAACAACAACAACAACGGCAGCAACGGAGACGGAGATGGCAACAAGACGCTCGCGGACGCCCGCTTCGTGCCCGGCGACTACATCTCGTGCGCGATCCTGCCGCCGCTGCCGGACGGGTCCGTCGCGCCCGCCAGCGACGCGCGCACGGGGCGCGGGGCCGGCCTAGGGGAGGCAAGGGCGCTTGTGGGCAGGCCGCCTGATGGTGGGGGCCGCGCGGCTGCTGAGAGGGAGAATGGGTTCCCGCGGGCGGCGGGCAGGCGGCCGAGCGTTTCCGGGAGCGACAGGGGCCGATATCATCGCTTTAGCGGTCATAGGGGTGCCGGGGCCGGTAGTGGCGGCGGCGGCAGTGGAGTGCCCATGGGAGAGTGGAGGAGAGGTGAGAGGTTGCCCGATGTGCCTGTCGGGCGAGGAAGAGGGAGTCGACGGTGGTGATGGCGTGACGGCTGGATTAAGTGGTGTTATACCTATTAGACGATCACGGCGACGGGGATGGGATTTGACGTCTGTGGCGTTGACGGTTTAGGCGCAAAGTGCAGTGCACTAGGCACAGACAGTGAACGCAGTAACTGCCTAGGCTAGATATTTGACTAGCAAACTAGGACAGACAAATCATACAGTCACACGAGGAGTGGCGGATGCGATGGTATCAATAGGTAAGTTGGAAATTCTACTCCCATATCCTACTCTAATATCGTATGCAGAGGCGCCATTGCCAACATCTACCCATGTTGGTGGTATGGTGCCGCAAACCTCCCTATTATATCTCCTATCCGAAGTCCTTATCACAATGGAGAAGGGAAAACGATACACAAAACCGCTAGCCTGATCTATATGGATGGTGATAAGAGCCCGCTTTTTCAATAGCATCAGTGGTTTAGTGGTAAAATCCATCGTTGCCATCTTTACTCAAAAAGAGAACTCGATGGGCCCCGCGTTCGATTCGCGGCTGATGCATAATTTTACTTTTTATTAAGTTGTTTTATGTTTCAGTTTCCCTTTTTCTCTGCCAGATTTGAGACTTTTTTTTCTTTCCTGTGCGCACCGTCCCAGTCCATACATACATAACTTGCGGTTAGCCTGGCGCAATCGACAGGATTCGACAGTAGAGCCCGCATCGCCCGAACTACTTCGTACCCTAGGAACACCTGAAAGTTTGGTTCCATGTTGATAGCCCAGAGACGGGATTTACGACATTTGGGTTCATTAAAGCTGCACTGCAGCATGCTAAAGGCTCGAAGAGTGATTGGTGCTCGTAGCATCCTGGAGCCGGCGTGTTATTGCCTTGTAAATCGGTTGCCGGCGTTATGAATTCGTTCAACACCGTGTCTGCCACTTCGGTCGTATATCGTCCAATGAGTGTATATAACAGCATATTAAAACGATTACGCCCGGAGCCAAACCAAGCGTTTCTAGTAACGTCAAACACTGTATCCATAGGAGGAGTTCCGTTAATAGAGTAGCAAAGCATGTCCATGGCCGGGTTTCTCTGTCAGATCTATGCATAACTCGCAATTGGCATTCCCAGTTGATTGTGACACGAGAAAAGTTCCTCGTCGGCATGCTCTCCTCATCCTACTCTATGTACAATCGCATCGGCTGCCCATTGATGACCTCGACGCTCAATACTCGCTGATCAAATCTCCTTTCCTCTTCGCGCGTATATCGTATTTGCCCTTTAGAGAGAGTACAAAGCTCGTTAGTGCATCGCGCCTCTCGATACTGGAGGAAAGGAAAGCCGCCGCTCTGGGCCGAACTCACATCTGTCTGATACGCCATGAAGGTGAAGATGGCGGGGACGAAGACGGCGTACATAAAGGTGATGCGGGCGGTCCTCGGGGTCCAGCGGAAGTACTTGTGTCGGTTCGTAGTCATGGCTGCGGGGGACTCGGTTAGTAATAGCTCTTATATGACCTAGCGTATCCTTCTGCGCATAATCGTCGCCGTCGTCTTCATCGTCGCCATTATCTCGCAATTCAACGAGGTAGCCGGGAGAGAGGGGAGAAAAGGAGACGTACCCCCCAGCTTCTGGATGGCCGGGTCCATCGACATGCCTGGGAGATGTTAGTTTGCCTTCTTGCGACGGCTGCTACCATCGCCAGCCGTGAAGGCCCGGTGGCCCCGGAAACAGATACGCACGGTAGTGTTGTAGGCCGCCCATCTTGACTATGATAGGCAGTTGTTTCGTTCGGTGGAAGGTCGAACGTCGTGGTACTGAGTTTCGAGATCGGTTGTCAATTGAAGCTCCAGCAACTGGATGATGCACATCCGCTAGCATTGGCGGCGGGCTGAGGCTGAGGCTTATGAGTGGATCGCACGGCCACAGTACAAATAGTGGCTTTTCTGCTCACACTACGGAATCAAGTCCTCGTTCGTTCGGCTTTATAATCTAACCCGAAGGTTCGTAACCAGTTCGTTTACATAGTACAGTACGGGAGAATGGGCCCATCTTTTGTCCCAAATAGGAAAGCACTTCGACATAGTGACGCTACATATCGAGACTGAATCAAGACCGCAAGACCCAGTTCGATCCGGGATCTTTCGTATCCGAACCTGCAGATACCTGTCATGCGCTCCCAACGCAACACCCAGACGGAATCTTGTCCTAGCACCGACTCATCAACGTTAGTAGTAACGTAGCGAAGCGGCAGCCGAGGTATTATTTTAGTTGCGTAGAGGTTTCCCCTTCATGACCCCCGACTCGATCTACGCCACAACAAACATCAAGTCCTTACCGTAAGATAAGAACCACTTAATACTACCTACTCAGCCTTCCAGAGAGCTGCCCTCGTTTCTAGTCTTCTTACAATAAATCATAGCTTTCCTCACATGCTCCTAACCCTCAATCGACATCATTTGCCAACTCAACTGCAATGGCGACCGAGGAACAACCTAAGGTCAAGCTGTATTGGTAAGAGGGCCTTCCACATTCTTATATACGCGAAGAAACAAGCACCTAGTCATTCTTAACAGGTTGTAGGCTGGAAAAGTCCCGGGCCCAAAACGTTCTGTGGCTCCTGGAAGAACTCGGGGTCGAGTATGAAGTTGTGACGTTCCATCGCAGGAGCGATCAGTTGGCGCCGGATGATCTGAAGAAGATCCACCCGCTGGGCAAGTCGCCTGTCATCTCAATCACCTCACCCGGTACCGCCGAGCCTATCGTTCTGGCCGAGAGCGGCTTCATCGTCCAGTACCTGACCGAACACTTCGGCAAGGATACGACGCTGATGCCGAAGCGCTACCGGGCGGGCCAGGAGGGCAAGGCCGGCGGCGAGACCGAGGCGTGGCTTCGGTGGCAGTACTTCCTCCACTTCACCGAGGGCACCATGATGGGGTCGCTGGTTATGGCCATGGTCATGGGGAACCTCAAGAGCCCGCAGGTCCCCTTTTTCATCCGGCCGCTCACGTCGATGGTCGCGAACCAGATATTCGCCCGCATGATCTATCCCAACGTCAAGTCGCAGCTCGCTTTCCTCGAACAGCAGCTCTCGACCTCCGGCGGGGACTACCTGTGCGGTGAGCACCTTACCGCCGCCGACATCCTCATCAGCTTTGGCCTGATTACGGCCAAGGAGCAGTTCCAGACCTTTGGCGACTGGGAGGGTCACACGCCGAGGGAGCTGTATCCCAGGCTGTTCACGTACATTGACAGACTGGAAACGCTTCCCGGGTATAAGAGGTCGGTTCAGAAGATCAAGGAGATAGACGAGAGCCTCGGCATTAAGTTCCAGTTGTGATTTCTCGTAATATCACGTACGTACCTATATAACTTGCCAAGTCGGCCTAACTCCACTCTGCACAGTGTGATATGTCCGCCTAACGTTAACATCTTGGCGATCTGGCGCCTTACCTCTTGGAGTTTATGCTCCATATTTGTCACATAACCTATCCGTATGCTTCGTATAGCTTCGCTCAGGACTTCTGCACTCGATGAGTAAGTAGTAGATATTTCGGTCCTAAACGTATCATAACATCAGGCAGATTGTGTCTATGCTGTACGGTACTTAATCCCCCGCCGATAAACTCAGTCCTGGTCCTTCCTTACATTACATTCGAAGATCAATCCGACCTGCAAGAGAATCGAAATTAGGGATGCCCACCGCCATAAACATGACGACTACCAAACAACAACCTCAGCCTCGCCGCGATTGCACACCCACGCCAATTTATGGATTGGGAAGCGTTGCGACGTCCACATAATGTCAGTGCAGAGTGGTGCCACCTTACAACGCCAGCGAATTGCTGACGGGACCGTTTTTACACTGCGGAGCGCCGTCCAAACTAGTGAGGACCCCTGAGTCGGGAAAGGAAGGTCACCAGGCCCCATCTCCTAAATTCGATTATCTAGACTTATGTAGGTACCTGTCATAACTGAGATTACATCTATTCTCTCAAAATGTTGTCTAGTGACAATGGTTCCTCACTATCTCGTCTCTCTATCTTCTTCTACTATACAGATAAGAAAGCCGACATCCCCTTACCTATATCCATCTATCCATTGAACTTTCTGGATCAAGCGTAATCCCGGTACTTCCGGCGTTTAAGAGCTAAAGAGTCGCCTTATCTTTCGGACAATTATTTCCAAAGCAGAGCGGGAGGGCTACGGTGTTCTCGAAGGAGATTGTAACACGCGAACGGGAGTCTCAACATCGGTCAAAAAGCCCGACGGGTTCAGGCCCCGCTGCGGATTCCCAGTCATGACAAACGTCAGCCCCCAACAGCAGGTCTCACCAACCGAAGGAGTGCAACACATACATACGCTTGTGGAACAGGGTGAAAACCTGTCATCACACTCCGACAGTGCCGAGGAGGAAGAGCCGCTGGATATTAATCAAGATGATGCGCAGTCTTTCATCCAGCCTGTTCTCGGTCCGGCTGCGATAAGACTAACTTCTCCCAAGACTCCGGCGGCGGAGAAAGCGGCAGCAATGGAAGCTCTACCCGGCGGCGGGCTCTTCAGGGTGATAGACTGTACGGTCTCCGGGGAACCAGAAGGGCTAGACAAGGCCACGCCCGCGCGTACGGCCAGCGGCCCGTCCTCAAACTACCCAACTAAGCCTCGGACCCGCCAGATCCGGGGACTGTCTTTAGGTAACTTGCCTTCGACTCAGCACCAGGCGGGCAGGCTCCAGCCCCCGTCTCCACGGCGTACCGGGTCGAAGGAGCTTGTTACTCCTGACGAACCAAGCCGCAAATCGCCATTATCAGGCGTGTTCGGCCACACTAGAGATCGTCGTTCTTTCTCCGGTGGAGCCGAGGCCTTCAAGAAAATACGAGAAGCTTTGCCGTCAATATCGTTGC